>CM040246.1:66450227-66650227 GCA_022545495.1 Chrysanthemum lavandulifolium
CACAAAAGCATAATGTATATCCCAATATATTATAAGTAATAGTCGAGAAATATTGACCAAGACTCAATAACACACACTAAAGCAATAAAACATATAAAAGAAATTAAACAAGTAAAGATCAATTAGCAAATAAGCAATAAGTAAGTAACTGGTAGAGTTTTAGATATTTACCCGATAATCCCAAATAGAATGTTTAAGAAATGTATGTTTTGTAAATGAAAACTATAATTTTGTTTAATTATCGATTTTAGATCGAAGAAGTTTATATATAAAATTTTATTATAATTCGTTAATCAAAAACGTTTTGATAGTTAATTGGTCCAATTAAATGAGTTGAGATAATTTAACATCTTGTATGTACTATTATCGGGCTTCACAGTCCAATAGTAGTCCGCCCAAAGTTTTCCAATATAGGTTGTCCATTACGTACTGATATTGTTCAATAAGAGTTGTCCAATGTCTAATGTCTAATAATCATCCAAATGTATCAATGATATTAATCCGATATAAGTCCAATGTTATAACACAATATGTATCCAAATCCAATCACGGTCCTCGAATAACCGAAACATACCCTTACGGTCTAAACGAACAAACAACACCCCAGGCCGGCTTTATATTAACCGGACACCGGCAAAACCCAAATAAGCTTAAAGGACTTATTAGTATTTCTAATAAGCTACAAAGTGCAAGACTATAATAAATCTGGACACAAACATAATCCAAATACCATAATCACTATGGGAGTCCATACAGTTTCTTTTTTTTATTATTTCTTTTTCCTCACACTATCAAGACACTAGAACTTAACGAATAACCAAATACCGCGATACATGAATCTGAAACAAACCGTGACTACGAAACATGGTGAGCAAAAACAATCAACAAGAGTATCAAGAATCAAATTTACAACTTCACATTGAGAACAAAACGAATCCTGGTTAGACCCGACTCAATCGATATAACAGATGAGATACTGACAAGCCACGACCAAGACTAATTCCATACGCAAGTCTAATACCAAACCGAGCAAGCAAAAATATAATCTAACGCCATATCAAAATTTTATACCACACGAATTGATTCAAACTCATTTCCAACACAACATTTACCACACGAAACTTATAACGAAAATATTTTTAAATCAGTTTAATCCCATAAATCATTTTATCAGTTGTATTCCACGAAATATTAACACTCGCTTTATGGTGAATCTAAAACAAAAATAATAACAGCGCTTGAATCAGATTTTGACATACCAAAATAAACGAGAGAAAGGGTAATGATATAAGGGAGACGAGATGGTGTGGAGTGGCTCACAAACCAGAATCAAACCCAACAATAATGCACAAACATACACGAGCAAAACAAGCAAGTTAACCCTTAAAACCTTCGATCTCCATGCTCCCTGTCTCCATGTGGGGAATAGTGAACGAGAGTGGCGGCTGTGACTGTGGTCAGAGGTGGTCATGACTGGATGGTGAGGTGGCGACGGCTGTTTTGTGGCAGGTGGCGGTCGAGAGATGGGGGTAGGGGTCGGTTATCATCAAGAGAGAGGTGAGTGATGGGTGTGGATGGCTGTGTTGGTGGCGGCCGAGCGGCGACATGGTGGCTGTATAGTGGGTGGCGGCTGAGAGAGAGAAGTAGGAGGAGGGTTAGGGTTTGAGAGAGAAGGGGAGTTGCAGGATAAATGAGTTTTTTTACCCTAATTATGATATATGTTATGCCTTATATACGTTTCCAAAGTATCAAAAAGAAATTGCAAAGTTTAAGAAAGATAAGGGGCGCAGGTGTAACTTTCACCATAGGGACCAATTATGTTGCTAATACGCTTACACATACTGTCGTGCAAAAGAATCTCCTTTCGTCGAAGAAAGTTTTTCAACACCCTGCGCAGCCGAACCTAATCGTCAGAACAGAAGACAGTGCAGGGTACCGGAATCGATATCGCTCTGCGAATAGTGAACGCTATCGGTAAGTTACTACGCGCTAGGTTGGGGTTGAGAAGATTATTTTTATCTTTTATGTTTTTTGGAAATGGAAAGGCACGAATCTCGAGGTTTGGATTTGGGGTTGGTATTTCACCGATTACTTCTACTTATCTAATTATCTAAACCAAGGTGAGGGTAGTCTATGCTCATTGTTGCGTCGTATTACGATTAAAAATGTATTTGCTTAGGCTTTATTACTCCTAGTTATATCCTATCGGTGGTTGAATTGTCACGTCCTTATTCTTAATCGCGTTGTGTCTCTAAGGTCGTAGAGTAAGTTTATCCCTAACTCTTTGAAGCTACCAAAGGTTAATGACTACAAAATCTCTAGGATTTATAAACTTTAACTCTAAGGTATTCTTTGGATGTATAGCTTACAATTACTCTAGGTGATTATAAACTAAGGTTCAACAAAGATTAATCAATCATTATTAGCACAACGAATGACCCATCGCAATACTAGGTCAATCACAATTAAGATAAGAGACAACCAATCAATATTCAATAACTAAGTTTCATATTACCTAAGCAAACACACAAGTAAATTAGCCCGATACGGGAACATGCAACCATACACACAATCAATTGAAGACATAATTAAATAAATGAAGTAAAACACTTATCTTGATGTAATATAGGTATGGAACCCTAAAATACTCGTGACAAGACAACCTTGGTTCGGTTTAGGTTTTACTCCAAAAGACTACACACCGAAAACGAAAAATTCGGATTCTATATATAAGATTACAAATGCGACGGCCACCTTTAATTTGTGACGCCGTCGTCGCCATTATTGGGGTTTCGTCTTGGCCACGTTAGCATTGCGACGGCGCCACCTTATGCTTGCGACGCCGTCTCTTCGATCTCGACGTCGTTCGGATCAAATCTAGGTCATTCGAGTCGCGACGCCCTACTCCTTTAAAACCAAGTCGCCACTTGTAAATAAGTAATTTAGCATTGAGTCGTCATTAAAATTTGTTCGACGGCTCTCTAATAGAACCTCGACCGCCACTTGTAGAACCTCAAGTCGCCCCTTCATTTCCAACAAATGAGTGTCTCGATTCTTGACTTTGGCCATTTTCTTCAGATATTCACATTTTCTTCCGAATAAGTGTCATTCTAGCAATTTGCCTTCAAGATACCTAAAAAGTGAAAAGGAACGATATTAAGTAATAACGGATACAAAAGTGATCAAATAAGGGCTTAAACGACCCCTCAAAAAGGTACATTTTAAAACCTTATCAGTAGCTTTTGTAAACTTTTACAATCTTGAGGTTTGGGACTCATTTGAGCTCGATAATGATTAATTCAAGACATGAAAATTACGCCATTGTTTTTAAAATAATTTCTCCAGTAAAATGAGTATTTACATGACTAGTTTATCGTAATTAATAAAATAATCAAATCAAAAGGTCTATTGAATTTACGGCTACCGAAATGTGTTGTGTGCGGTTCACACGCTTTACGAGATAACTTCTCATTTTCGAGTTTAAATTGGCTCAGGAATTGATCGAAATGAAAACCAATTAACAAAAAATATAATTTTACTGTTAAAATAGTTTAGGAAAATTACCAGTTGCTACAGTCTACCCACCTTGAAAAAAAATCGAGTCCTCGCGATTCAATTCATGTCATTCGATGGCGTAGTGTCTCAGAAGACGTTATGATACGGGAAGCCAATAAGGGAATCTTATCACCTGGAACGAATAGGGAAACTTGTACAATGATGAGACAGTGTCGAGACTTGGTAGATGTTTATCTCTAGTTTCAAGCAGAGGTGTAGGGTCCACTCGTAAAGTTTGGTTTAGTTACAAAGGATAATATTAGTGGTTCAGTTTTATGAGGTAGTAACATAAAATACTTTCTAAAGGAGTAAATAGTTTATAAAAAGGGTTTGTAAAACAATTTAGAGTAGTAGGAAAATAAATTTATTGTTTATAGAATAGTAATACGGTCAAAAATTTTGATTTCATGACTGATTAGTAAGACATTTGTAGGGTGATCGTAAAATATTCCGTATGATAATTAAAAACAGTTTGTATGATAATAGCGACACAATTTATTACGATATGGAGGGGGTAGCAAGGATAACTGGTGTTCCCGAAGGATGAGCGAAAGATTAAACGTCAGCTCTCAAGGTCGCGGTTTAGGTTACCCTTTAAAAATCTTGTTGGGAATTATGTAATAGTGGGTTCCTGCTGATACGGTTTCTACTGATAGTAGTATAGTTTCTGCTGATAGTGAGGTTTCTGCGGATAGTGTAGTTTCCTCTGATAGTTATTTTGTTTCTGCGGATATGTAGTTTCCGCTTTATTAGTTATGATATGCATGAGTTAAAATAGGAATAGATAGTGCATATCTTTTACGTGTTTAGCAAGCTGCAAAGTTAGGGTTTCTTGTACTATAAAAGAAACTAGCGGCTAAGGTTTAATGTATGTTTCAATAACATTCACAGTGAATTAATATAGATCCACAGAGGATCAAGTTATTGGTGTTTCTTGTCTTCGAGCATTGTATTTATTTTCGCGCGAGTACAATTCTAGTAAAGGTTCTCCATAGTTCTCTTGTGATTACACAGTTAACTATACTCTCAAGGCTCATAAGATCTATCCGGACCGAACCCAACATGTGGTATCAGAGCCTCGTGAGAATCTTTCTAAGAAGATGCCTTTCTTTTAAAAAAAAACACTAACAATGACATCATCAAAACATTCAGAAAATTCAGACATTGATGAACAACCTAAGCAAACAAACACCCAGTCCACTATTCAGCAAGTGGTCACCACCATGTCCAATACCAATGCAAAATTCCCCTACCTAAAGAAGGACGAATATGACATATGGGCCATGAAGATGCAAAATTGTATCTCCAACATAGATGTCAATCTCTGGAACATTGTTCTAAAAGGCAACAGTAAGAAGGCTACTGGAAGAGATCCTGATGGAATTTGATAATACTTCCACCCACAACGAAAGTCGAACAAATTGCTCTTCGTAGGAAACCAAGAAGGACTACTCTTGCTTCAAGCTCTTCCGTATGAGCACATGAGCGACTTTATCATTCGATGATGCAAGAGAGATCCGAGAGGAATAAAAGCAAGGTTTGAGGAAACGATGAGTCCAAGAAAATGAGGAAGTCTATGCTCAAGCAAAACTTTCAGAATTCTCAATCTCTCGAAGAAGGGATTCATAAGGGGTATGGCAGGTTTCAGAAAATCCTCAGTCAGCTTAATCAAATGAAAGCTAAACCTGACAATGAGGAATGCAATCTCAAATTCCTTCGTGCTTTACCTTCTTCCTGGAGGCAAGTTGCTCTCACTCTCAAGGAAAATGGAGGTCTTGATTATATAAGCTTTGATGACTTATACAACAAGCTGAGATCTCTTGAAATTGATATCAAGGGTCACTCTTCTTATTATCCAGCTCCATCACATTCAGCTTTTGTTAGTGCTACTAGTGCTAACACTATGGTGCCTTATCCTAAGAGTTCTACTTCTTCATCGCCAGCATCCGTAACACACACCTCGCCAAGATCAAAATCTAATTTGTGATGCAAGATGCTCTACTCTTTTGTTCTTTGAATCAAGATCAATAGCAGCTTGGTTTATGAAGATTTTGAACAAGTAGATCGATTGGAGGAGATGGATCTTAAATGGGAGACGGCCATGCTTCTTTGCGAAGGTCAAAAGGTTTGAGACAGTGCTCCGAAGGAAGTTTGGCTACAAAAGATGGAATCGCCTAGGTTCGATAGGAATAAGATCGATGCTTTGAATGCAACCAACTTGGTCACTTTGCCGTAGAATGTCCTAACAAGAAGGAGGTGATGTAAGAAGGTATAATGCATACAAGCTCAAGGAAGCCGAGGAAGTGAAGCCTCGCAATTTTGTTGTCTCCGGAGAATGTGGTTGATGGGATGATCATGCGACCGATGGTGAGGATGAAAAGCCTCAAGTTGACCTGATTCTTAACATCATGAGAGTTTGCATGACGGGCATCACTACTCGTGTACAAAGTTGTATATTCGATTGCAATGCTAAATATGATGCTATTAAAAGTGAACTTGATGATGTTAATGATAAATATAAAGAATACTTTATTCAAGTCCGTGCCTATAAGAAAACTGTTAAAGCTTTAGAAAACAAAAGGCCTGGTATGAACAAAATCAATTGGCTCTTGAGAGAAAATTAATGTTTTGCAGGGACTTAGATAATACCTCAAATACATTAAAATTTAATAAGAAATAATATGTAAAGGTTGTTCTTTGAAAAGAGGGTCTTCAAGCTAGTTTAGATTCAGAGGTAGCTAGACATAATCAGTGGCAAGAACAGGCTAAAAACTTAGATAAACTGAGGAATAGCTCTATGTCTGTTAAAACTAAGATGAGGTTAGGCTTCAAGGACTATATTAGTCCAGATGAGGCATATAACCCCAATGACTACAGTGTTTTTAATTGTGTCACTGATGAAGAAGAAGATAAATATAGGAAACCTGTTAAATATATTAAACAAGGAGAAATGCATTCAGTTCCTTCTTCTATTAATGGTATTGTTAGACCACCTAACCCAGACTCAGACTCAAACTCAGATGAATCACAAATGACCTATGGCCAAAAGTCTAATGACTTATCTAACACTGGCAGTGTAACTAATGATTTTGTCTCTTGTTGTTCCAATAATAGGACCCCAGAGACCTAGTCTAGAGACTATGCCAGTTGTGGTTCAAGTGAAGAGTCTGCCTCTCCCAAGCCTTTACCAATTCACCATGCCCCAAGAGTTGCTGTTAAAGAATCTTCTTCAAAGACGACTTTTCTAGAAACATTTCTTGTTCGTTGATTTTGTTAAAACAATTGTGATTTTGGTTGTGGTTTGAATAATTACATTTTGTGATAAGACTATTCCTGTTTTGAACAAGCAATTTAAGAAGAAATCATGTTTTGTTTGTGGAAGTGCTTTTCATCTTATCAAAGATTGTGATTTTATGAGAAATGATGAATGTATGCACTAATCAATGAGATATAGAACAAGATGGAATGATGTGACCAACATTCCTCCGCTTGTTCCTCTCGAACACATGCGAGGACCAATGTAACCTATTCTCGCCGGTAGACCGGTTCTTCTTTGGACCAGTTCCTCACGACAGTCATCTTCATCTAGTTGGAGAAGAATTGTTTATAGACCATTATACTGAGACCTACTAGTACTTATTTTCAAAATAGATATAGGCACGCTAATAATGACCTTTTGCATAAAAGGGGGCAAGTGGGATATCGATGTTAAGCCCTCGGCGAGTTGCTGTTTGGACATACAATCGACCATCTTTTATGGGGATCCAAGAACAACAATGGATCTCACCCATCTGCGGTGTTTTTCTAATGTGATCCATGCAGCCCAAGTCGGTGATGACTGGGTCTCCATGTATACTAATGTTGTTGTATAATTTTTATCTTGTAAGATGATCCTCTTTCCAATAAAGATTTAGGTATTGTTGATAGTGGTTGTTCTAGGAGTATGACAGGGAACATAGACAAGCTTCATGATTTTGTTTCTATTCAAGGAGGTACTATTACTTTTGGAGGAGGAGATGGTAAAATTACAGGGAAGGGAACTATTAGAACTACTGAACTGGAATTTGAGAATGTGTATTATGTGGAAGCATTGAGGAATTTCAATCTATTTTTGTGTCCCAAATTTGTGACAAGAAAAATTATGTCGCTCATCGATCATCGAATGTCTTGTTCTTCCAAAGATTTCCAAATACCGATGACAATCAAGTTGTTCAAGGTACCAAGGAAACACAATCTTTATACATTCAATCTCAATGAAGTTCAAATTACTGGTGACTTAGCTTGTTTAGTGGCAAAAGCATCCTTGGATGAATCTAATAAATGGCATAAAGGATGGCTCATGTGAATTTCAAAACAATAAACAAGCTAGCTAAACTTGGGTTGGTTCATGGACCGCCTTCCAAGGTCTTTACTAATGAACACAACCGTGGCTTGTAACAAGGGAAAGCAACACAAGGCTTCGTATAAGTCTATTCATCATTGTCAAGACTATCTCGAACCCTTGCGACTTCTTCATATGGATCTTTTGGTCCTACATCTATTAGAAGCATCGATCACAAGTACTATTGTTTGGTGATTACCGATGGTTATAGTAGGTATAGTCGGGCATTCTTTTGGGGACTAAAGATGAAACATTCCGATTCTTCAAGATTTTATTGCCTTGGTTGAGAATCACCGAACAAGAAGGTCAAAGCAATTAGGTGTGATAATGGGACGAGTTCAAGAATGCCAAATTGATTGAGCTCTGCTACAAAGGGATAAAAGGGATTATAGCATCGCCAGACTCCACAACAAAATGGAGTCTTTGAAGGAAAAAGAACCACGATCAAGCAAAGAAGATCTATGCTTGCGATTCTAAGTTACCTACCATGTTTTGGATCAAGCGAGTAGCATCGCTTGTTATGTTTTGAACAGGTCATGATAACTAATCTCACAAAAGGACACCTTATGAACTTCATCTGCAAGATTCCTACCATTAGCCATCTTAAGCCTTTTGGTTGTCATGTCACCATCCTTAACACTAGTGATCATTTGGGCAAGTTTGATGGGAAAGTCGATGAGGATTTGTAGTAGGCTATTCAAATTCATAGTAAAGCTTACGTAGTTTATAACATCTCCACAAAGAAGCGTTGAAGAGACTAACTGAGGTTTATGGAGATGCCAAATGTTCGTGGAACCGGTTAAGAATGGTACTTTGATCTTGACTATTTAACCGACCATTTAGGTTATACTGCTTTAAATCTAACCTTTCTGCGCAGAACCACAAGATGCTCAATCTAACATTGCGAGTTCCTCGAGACGATGAGTCGATCCAGTGCGATGAATAGCTTATACTTGTTCCATCCTTTCCTTCTAACCATTTTTAGGTACCAAGGACTCGGTTGTTTCGATGTTACTTCAGTGATCTAGGATATGCAGAGAAGAGCTGCAGCTTCAACGCCAAGAGCATGCCGCAAAGAAAGATGCTAAAAGTTTGGTTATGAATTCTCCAAAGATCTGAGGAACTTTTAAGGCAAAGCATTATTGAAGCCCGCAGAACTTTGATGTCACGGAAGTGTACATGTTCCCACCGGTAATGCGGCCGATCCTCCCGATAATGGGTCACGGTCACGATGTTGATGTCTTTGTTTGTGTCCGGATTCCTCTGATAGTGAAATTATTCCTGCTGTTACCTCAAATACTCCATCTGCTGGCAGTTTGGGTTTTGAAGACACTCCTACTAGATTTCCAAGTCCATCTGACTTAGCCAATTCACAACATTCCAGCTCTGAATTGGATGGCATTCATCACATGTCAAGAACAAGCATTTTTGGTTCTTCTTCTTATGATGATGACTTTGGTCCCACTCTTACTAATCTGGCCACTTCAATTGATGTTAGTCCAAATGTCACTAAGAGGATTAACATAGTTCATCCACAATCCTTAATCATTAGTGATCCTACTTCTTCTGTGCAAACTAGAAGCAGGGTCAAGAAGACAGTTTGGTGAATTTGCTTTTATCAGCTACATTCAGGATCTATATAGGAACAATCATATAGACTATC
Organism: Chrysanthemum lavandulifolium; assembly: GCA_022545495.1. NCBI lineage: Eukaryota > Viridiplantae > Streptophyta > Magnoliopsida > Asterales > Asteraceae > Chrysanthemum > Chrysanthemum lavandulifolium. The sequence goes on from CM040246.1 coordinate 66,459,827, forward strand.
ATCATTGTCTCTTTGCTTGTTTCCTATCTCAGTCGAACCTACTAGTGTTGCAGTGCAATCGGAGACGAGGATCAGGTAGGCGAATGCAAGAGAGATGCAACAATTTACGAATCAAAATGTGTGGAACTTGTTCACTGCCTCTGTAAGTATGCTATTGAACTAAGTGGATTCTCAAATGTAAAAGGGATGCAAGGGGATCTGGTTAGGAACAAGGCTAGGTTGGTTGCTTAGGGTCACAGACAAGAAGAGGGTATTGATTATGATGAAGTTTTTGCTCATGTTGCAAGAGTAGAGGCCATCAGACTATTCTTGGCATTTGCCTCCTACATGGGCTTCACGGTCTATCAGATGGATGTGAAAAGTGCATTTTTATATGGTGAAATTGAGGAAGAAGTGTATGTCACTCAGCCCAAGGGATTTGTAGATCCTCACAATCCAGACATGCTCTACAAAGTGGTTAAAGCACTCTATGGACTTCATCAGCACCTAGAGCATGGTATGCTAGGCTTTCTTCATTCTCAATAAACATGGATATAGGAGAGGTGCTATTGATAAGACTCTCTTTATCAAGAAGAGCACCAAGGATATCATTCTTGTGCAAGTATATGGATAGCATCATCTTTGGTTCTACCAAAGAAGCTTGGTGTGAATTTGAGGAGTTGATGAAAAGTGAGTTTGAGATGAGTGTCATGGGTGAGCTTACTTTCTTTTGGGCTTACAAGTCAGCAAAGAATCGATGGCATTTTCATTCATCAAGAGAAGTATGCGCATGACATCCTCGAAGTTTGACATGAAACTTGTTAGATCGCTACTACCCTACGAGGCTCCTAAGGCTAAGTCAAATAATGACCCGATCCCGTTAATGTGCATCTCTACGTATCAATGATTGGTTCTCTCATGTATTTGATCGCCTCAAGGCCCCGACATCATGTTTGCGATCGAGGCTTGTTCTAGGCATCAAGTCATACCTTTGACTTCCTATTTGACTGCAGTCAAGAAGATTTTCAAGTATCTCAAAGGCCAACCCAAATTGGGTCTTTGGTATCCTAGAGAATCTCCATTTCAGTTGGAAGCTTCTAGTGATAGTGATTATGTTGGTGCTAATTTTGATCGCAAATCTACCACCGGGGTTGTCGGCTCTTGAAGGAGATTGATTTCTTGGCAATGCAAGAATCGCACCATAGTGGCTACATCTTCTCTTGTTTAATATGTTGTTCTTGCTAGTTGTTGTGGTCGTACTTTGGATACAAAACCAATTATTGGATTATGGGTTCAAATTTATGAACACTAAAATCTATATAGATAACCAAAGTACAATCTGTATTGTCAAAAATCCTGTTTTACATCAAAGAACTAAGCACATAGAAATTAGACACCACTTTATCAGAGATGCTAATGAAAAACACCTTATTCAAGTGGTTAAAATTCATATAGATGAAAATGTTGCTAATTTGTTAACAAAAGCTTTTGATGGTCCCAGATTTCAATATTTGGTTGTCCATATTGGCATGATAAACCCCTGATTGTTGTGTTTGAGGGGAGGATTGTGCCTAAGGGGAGGATTCTGGGTTAAGGGGAGGTCTTTATGATATATATGTTATGTATATCTGTATATATTTTTGTGTTCTACTAACCATCTTGCAGATCGAGTATCAAACACACAATCAGTGGAAACAGATAACAAAAAGACAAAAGATAAAAGCTTTTATTCATTAAAAACAACCGCATTCGGAGATGCACGACAACAAGATGATGCGAGAAAGAAGGCTAAAGCAAAAGTGACAAGCCTCTATCTCAATCAACAAATGAGGCATATGAGAGAATTTGTAAAGAACACGAGTTCAAATTGCTCACAATCTTGGATGGACTATGGGGTATGTGAAATCCTTTCCGATGATAGGTTGATTAAGGAGTATAACACAATTCTTTCAAGATTAGAGCAGATGGTCTTGGTCCTTATAGTCAGTGAAACGCCTCCATCTCTACCCAAGGTCCTACTTAAGAGATTGAAGACAATCGATACTTTGCCATCGTGATCCATTCCTTCGAGGAGACATCACCGATCGCCTTCAACCATTCCTTCCGATAGACTTTCCGTTTTTCTCGACATACCGCATCGGTTTACGCTAAGGATGTTCAACATCACGAAAGAGGGATCTTTCTGCTGATAAGACAGAGCATGTGTCTTTTCCCCAAGATCCACCAGCTGTCTCACCTACAAAGGAAGCTATGGTTACTCCTGCGACTACACCTGTTAGTGATACTTCTTCTCCTTTTTCTGGAAGAAGACAGAAGAGTTTAGCAAGAAAGAAAGGGAGTTCCTTTGATCTTCATGCCACTGAGAGCTCTTTTATAAAGGACTTTGAAGAGGATGATTCAGATGAGGAGTTGGTCGATTGGTCTCCATTGGTGAACTGGAAACTCACTCCTACAGGTGTCTGTGGTTTGGGAGATTGTAATTCAGTTTATCGCAAGGATGAGCCTGTTAGGCACTTTACTTTTCTTTCTGAGATCCTCAATTTCCTAGATAGATGTGATTTAATTGCTCTTTATGGTATGGTTTCTAAACACTTTGAATCTCATCTTGCATGCGGGTCGGTTTGCTTTTGTCGGTGATCTTCAGTGTTATTTGATTCCAAATATCAAGATGGTGCTGGCTTTAAGATTTGGGAAGGTCAACCTCAGTGGAAGATTTTTAGTTGGACTTTCTATCCACTCTCTAGTGTGCATGTGGTGCAGACTTGGTCTGGGGTCTATCTTTACATGTTTTCAGATCACGATTATCCTTTGTCTGCATCAATATTGGAACAAATGTTGACGAAGAAGTTGGCTTTCTCTACTACTCCAGTTGGGAATGACATGACTAATGCAGAGCAGCTGATCAAAAGGTTAAAGGATAAGCTACTTGCTGCTTCTGTTGATTCTTCAAATTGATGGGTGGTATGGTGTTATTTGTATTTTTTCTTCTTTTTGTAGATGTTTCATTTATTATCTTTTCTTTTGGTAAAAAAAAAAAAAAAAACTCTTGTATATATTCTATCTGTATCTAACTTTCATCTTTGAGGATCATGTTGTATAGGTGTGCTTCTTATATGGTTTTTAACTCACCATGTCCTTAGTGGCAAAGGGTTAACTTGCTATGGGGGTACAACTCTAGTAATTATTCTCAAATCATGATAGTCGTTGATTTGCTAAAATCGAGGGTTATCAATGTACCTCGTCTCACACACCAAACATTGGCTACCAATGAGCAAACGGCTCGGTAAAGAGATGTCAAATCCATGGATGGTTGACAACTTGCCAATAAGTTGTATGGTGCTCAACTCACCATGTCCTCATAGATGAAGAGTTGGCAGCCCATAAGTTCATGGCTTCAGGTAAAGGCGCGGAACACCATGACTAGTCCCGAGTTAAACGCCTGTGTAAAGACAAGTCAAACCGCTGATGGTCGTGATGGTTTGCCAAAACCTTGTGGTATTCCAACACACCATTGATTCACTTTCTAAGTGTTGGATCGGTAACCGGTTCACCGGTGTGATGTCATGATTCACTCAAGAACCGCTTAGCCCAAGAGTGAGTAGCTACTGGTAAAGGCTTATCAAATCTACTCGTTACCGATGTCTTTGGTTCCCGATGCCGCTAATCTAGGAGTCATTGATGGATCTTGGACTTCATTGTCGCTCTCGTGGTTCTAGATGTTCTGCCGGTGCTTAATATGGTTTCGCCATTCGGTTTAATCAATCCTCTTGCATGGTGAAGATCTATTCGAAACTTGAAGTTAACAGTCAAATTCAAGTTTAGGGAGGATTGTTGGGAACTATGTAATAGTGGGTTCCTCACGACACGGTTTCTACCGATAGTAGTATAGTTTCACGATAGTGAGGTTTCATGATAGTGTAGTTTCCTCCGATAGTTATTTTGTTTCATGATATGTAGTTTCCCTTTATTAGTTTATTAGTTACGATATGCATGAGTTAAAATAGGAATAGATAGTGCATATCTTTTACGTGTTTAGCAAGTCGCAGTTGTGGTTTCTTGTACTACAAAAGAAACTAGCGGCTGTGGTTTAATGTAACGCTTCAACAACATTCATAGTGAATTAATATAGATCCATAGAGGAACAAGTTATTGGTGTTTCTTGTCTTCTTGAGTATTGTATTTATTTTCCGCGTGAGTACAATTCTAGTAAAGGTTCTTTATAGTTCTCTTGTGATTAAACAGGTTAACTATACTCTCTCAAGGCTCATAAGATATATCTGGGACTGAACCCAAAAAATCTCAAGGGTTCTGTCGAGCATAGAATCTCTACCAAATGGAGAGTTTAACGGTCTGAAGTACGACTCTAAAAGAGGGGTTGATTGCTACTAGTAAATAAGTTAGTTGTCTAAGCAGTGTACTTAGTACTCAACGTGGAAAGTACAACGTTTGAGTACAAAGTCATAATACCAAAAGTAATACGACTATCAATCGATATCAAAATCAAATTCCAAATACGAGTGAATGTCGATGGGTCCAAATGGTTACGCTAAAAGCATACACGTTGATAGAACGCAAGGTATATCATCAAAAGAACAACATCAATGGAACAACATCGATCGAAGACAAGGCTTGAGGTAGAGGTGTCTCTAACAAGACTAGAAACAACATAGGGCTACGGGGATGAGTGATTTCAAATTCTCAACGAGACCCAAAGTCACAAAATATATCATTCCAACTTCAAACGTAGTCGAGACCAATTCCAATAAATTCGGATGACTCACGAAAATCCGAATGCAAACTGGTGACCAATCAGGTCTAGCTCGACCCATTGCAAAACGAGATTAAACGGTTCCAATGATTCCAAAGCAATCCGAAGTCATATCATGACCAAACGGTGACGAAAAATGTCCCATACAAGAGGAAGAATATCGCGATAAGCAAGTATTGTGATGCCAGTGTGTTGTGTGTAAGGGCAAACTTTTATAAAAGTCCAATGCTCGAATACACACCAAAAATTAGCCTTTTCTGAAATCAGACCAATAACCATCCGGACATAATACTTTTATAACTATCCCAAGTATCGCAAAATTCACCTCTGAGTTGGACATAGGTGATCAGGCTATGTCCCACTGTCCCTGGCTGAATATCGGTGATCAGTATATATTCACCCGAGGTTCAGTGAATTTTGATATACTTGACTTAGTTACTCTAGCATCATGTCTTTCACTTCCCAAAATCCATTTTCAAAGACCAAAACAGGAGTCCAAACTCAAGGTCAAAAGATGAGATTGCGTATAGAAAGTGGTGCAACGCTACAATAAGTGTGATACGTAAGCATAGGTATGTCGAAGAAACTCATAGTAATTAGCACAGATAAAATGGCATAAGCCATCAAATAGTAAGACGTACATTTCATCAAAAAGGTTAATAACCAAGGTCACAAGTAAGGCATTGGCTTGGCAGGCAGGCACATGTCGGTTATATGGTTAAGTTTGTAAAAATGGTTATAGTCTAGGTTTTGAAAATTACCCGCCTCCTATAGTTTTGGCTCGATACTAACCGTAACACCCCAAATTTTGCACAACCAAGCATTCGGGTAATGGGGTGCTACTAATTGGTATCATGACACAAAGTATAGAACAACGGTTTTACATTAAGAAAAAATATAAACAAATGAATAAAGTTTACATTATTCAAAATTAGTGCGGAAATACATGCCCATGATAATAATAAAGCGGTCCAAAAAATGTCCAAGTATCCTATGACCATGCCATGCCATGCCAAAAGCCTCCAAAGTAAGTTGTTGCGATAAACCTGAAATACATGCTAAAAATGTCAACACGAGGTTGGTGAGTTCATAGGTTTGAAATAAAGTAGTAAATCAGTTTAGTTGTGCAATGATAAACTAGTAGGACATATGTGTAAGTAATAGTCTTGAAAGCAAGTAGTAAAATAAAATGCAATCAAGGTCATGTAATCCACATCATGAAATTCGACCACCACGCTGGTCCCGCAGACACAAGAATCCAATCGGTTATCGCAAACCAAACCGAGCTAAACTATTGGATAAATGAAATCATCAACAAGTCCCAAAGATCACACAAATGAAATCACAACCACTATAAACACTCATGCACACAATTACATACACATATATGTCCAAAATTGAAATATTATGAATTTAGCACAAATAAAGAATTAATGTTATTGTAATGATAATTGAATAGTCAATCGTTATTCAAAGGAAGCACATAAAGTTTTCAAGAACCAAGTCATTTGCAAATATTGGAATTTAGTAAACAAGCATGTATTATCCCACAAAAGTGTTTTCAAACAAGTAAAGAGGGTATTAACTCACCTCGATATGAAGTAATGCAAGAATCATAATTGACACAACTGGCATCGAGAAGCATATCACAACAGTATTGAAAGTACAGGTAGAATGGCAGGGATTCGACACAATCTAATATGAATATAGTTAACTCAGAATAAATCTAGCAAAGGAAATGAATATTCGAAAGACAGCGTGTCTTAGTTTTCGTGGAATACTCGTATCGTTAATTTCAAAAGTCCATTATCGATATCTCAAAGTTTAGTTTTAACATTTCATGTGGTGGTAAGAAAACAAAGACTTGACGTATAACTCACGCCGAACATAACTCACACAAAAGCATAATGTATATCCCAATATATTATAAGTAATAGTCGAGAAATATTGACCAAGACTCAATAACACACGCTAAAGCAATAAAACATATAAAAGAAATTAAACAAGTAAAGATCAATGAGCAAATAACCAATAAGTAAGTAACTGGTAGAGTTTCAGATATTTACCTGATAATCCCAAATAGAATGTTTAAGAAATGTATGTTTTGTAAATAAAAACTATAATTTTGTTTTATTATTGATTTTAGATCGAAGAAGTGTTTATATATAAAATTTTATTATAATTCGTTAATCAAAACGTTTTGATATTTAATTGGTCCAATTAAATGAGTTGAGATAATTTAACATGTTGTATGTACTATTATCGGCTTCACACCCAATAGTAGTCCATGAAAGTTGTCCAATATAGGTTGTCCATTACGCATCTGATATTGTTCAATAAGAGTTGTCCAATGTCCAATGTCTAATAATCATCCAAATGTATCAATGATATTAATCCGATATAAGTCCAATGTTATAACACAATCTGTATCCAAATCCAATCACGGTTCTCGAATAACTACCCTTACGGTCTAAACGAACAAACAACACCCCAGGTCGGCTTTATATTAACCGGACACAGGCAAAACCCAAATAATCTTAAAGCACTTATTAGTATTTCTAATAAGCTAGAAAGTGCAAGACTATAATACACAAACATAATCCAAATACCATAATCACTATGGCAGTCCCATATTTCAAACGTATAAGATAGCCAAGACCAAACAGTTTCTTTTTTTTTATTATTTCTTTTCCCTCACACTATCAAGACACTAGAACTTAATGAATAACCAAATACCGCAATACATGAATCTGAAACAACCCCGTGACTACGAAACATGGTGAGCAAAAACAATCAACAAGAGTATCAAGAATCAAATTTACAACTTCACATTGAGAACAAAACGAATCCTGGTTAGACCCGACTCAATCGATATAACAGATGAGATACTGACAAGCCACGACCAAGACTAATTCCATACGCAAGTCTAATACCAAACCGAGCAAGCAAAAATATAATCTAACGCCATATCAAAATTTTATACCACACGAATTGATTCAAACTCATTTCCAACACAACATTTACCACACGAAACTTATAAAGAAAATATTTTTAAATCAGTTTAATCCCATAAATCATTTTATCAGTTGTATTCCACGAAATATTAACACTCGCTTTATGGTGAATCTAAAACAAAAATAATAACAGCGCTTGAATCAGATTTTGACATACCAAAATAAACGAGAGAAAGGGTAATGATATAAGGGAGACGAGATGGTGTGGAGTGGCTCACAAACCAGAATCAAACCCAACAATAATGCACAAACACACACGAGCAAAACAACCAAGTTAACCCTTGAAACCTTCGATCTCCATGCTCCCTGTCTCCATGTGGGGAATAGTGAACGAGAGTGGCGGCTGTGACTGTGGTCAGAGGTGGTCATGACTGGATGGTGAGGTGGCGGCGGCTGTTTTGTGGCAGGTGGCGATCGAGAGATGGGGGTAGGGGTTGGTTATCATCAAGAGAGAGGCGAGTGATGGGTGTGGATGGCTGTGTTGGTGGCGGCCGAGCGGCGACATGGTGGCTACACAGTGGGTGGCGGTTGAGAGAGAGAAGTAGGAGGAGAATTAGGGTTTGAGAGAGAAGGGGGAGTTGCAGGATAAATGAATTTTTTTACCCTAATTATGATATATGTTTCCAAAGTATCAAAAAGAAATTGCAAAGTTTAAGAAAGATAAGGGGTGCGGGTGTAACTTTCACCATAGGGACCAATTATATAGCTTTTTTAAACTTTGATCTTGAGGTTTGGGACTCATTTGAGCTCGATAATGATTAATTCAAGACATGAAAATTACGCCATCGTTTTTAAAATAATTTCTCCAGTAAAATGAGTATTTGCATGACTAGTTTATCGTAATTAATATAATAATCAAATCAAAAGGTCTATTAAGTTTACGGCTGCCGAAATGCGTTGTGTGCGGTTCACACGCTTTACGAGATAACTTCTCGTTTTCGAGTTTAAATTGGCTCAGGAATTGATCGAAATGAAAAACAATTAACAACAAATATAATTTTACTGTTAAAATAGTTTAGGAAAATTACCAGTTGCTATAGTTTTCTTCCTTTTCAAGTTAGTCGTATCGGGTTATCTCTATATGTGGTCATTACTATTAGCCGGTGAATCAAAAGGAGGTTGGTTTGAGAGACGTATTGAGTGTATTTTTGCGACATATTCTCATGGAATTATGAACAAGCTAAGGCTTTAATATTGCATCAAGAAAAGGTAATACCAAGATGACGCAACATTATGATGATTCCGATAGCTCGCAACCATCGTGAGGAGAAGTTGGTATTTCATCTTTCATGATTGGATTGACGAAGGAATTGTGCTTAATAATCAAGAAGGAGAAGTAGTGTGTACATCGGGCTTTTACCAACTCGATGCAATACTAAGTGAGTTATATTGTTATGATGTTTCCAATCGACAACCATTGTGCTACAATCAAGAGTCTATTTTCTCCTACTGTGTGTGGAAGAGAGTCGCTTGCCTGTGAGGGAGCAAATAAAGAAAAAAGGCTCACTAGTTAGGAGGGAGTAGTAACCTAACTAGACCGTTACAGTTGAAGTTCATAGCTACAAGGATTTGTGCCGTCAGCGTCAAAGATCAAATGCCGAGATCGTCGGAAGAGAGAACTTCAAGTTTGCCTCAGTATCTAGACTACAAAGACTTTGCGCTTCAACAAAGTCAACATAGTTTATTATTATTGTAATTTACTTTGTTTTGTATTTATAGGTCTCATTGTTACCATTCACGTGAGACGATATCTTAGAGGGAGATTGTTAGCCTCGCTCTTTTATAAAGATAACGTCACTTACGTGAATTAGACTAGATATGTAGTATACTTTGCCTGCAGGGACTAGTATCGTTTAAGTGGCAAAGTTGTAATGTATAGAGCCTATAAATACCCCTCATGACTCTCCATGAGGGGTGTGGTTAAGCATTAGGTTTCTTGTATTGTGTGTTTCATCAATAAAATTGTCTTTGTTTCTCCTCCCTCTCACTACTCTCTCTCACTAGCCAAGATGAATCTTTTCATCTTCTTCCACCAACCAAGACCTCCTAAAACCACATAAATCATATGTTTTTACGGTCCAACATTTACTTATGTACTAATCTCGGATCTGCATATATAATATTAGTCTTTATATATTTTCACAAAGTGCTCACAATATTACTGTATAAAGTTATTAGTTGTATTTTCTTTTATTTATTCATTGATTTATGATTCGTGACATATGTTCATGTTTTACATGAAGAAAATTAAAGTAAATTAATCTCATATTATGTTAAAGAATTTTTTTTATTAGAACCTCAAGTTCTAATTTGATTCAATTAATAAAATCCATAACATAACCTCATGTTATGCTAGAATAAAAAGAAATGAAAAGTAGAACTTCAAGTTCTATTATGATTCCTTCAAGAGAATCAAGATATCATAACTCATGTTATGATTATTATAGAACCTCAAGTTCTATTATGATTATAGAATGAAAATACAATAACCTTAAGTTATTGTTAAAATGTTCAAATATGATTCCATCAAGTGAATCACGATAACATAACCTCAAGTTATGATTATTTTTGTTTAAAGCCTAATGTGCTTTGATGATTCCCTCAAGTGAATCATTACATAACCTCATGTTATGTTTGAGGAAAAAAATAGAACCTCAAGTTCTACTATGATCTCATCAAGAGAATAAACAAAATATATCATAGCCTCAAGTTATGGTTATAATTACCTTTTAAAACTGCGTATTCTTTTTCGATTATTAAAAGAATAAAAAATAACATAGCCTCATGTTATGTTAAGTCCTCCTGGCGAGAGTATACTTAAAAGATGATATACTTGGTTATCGTCTCAACGAGGATCGTAAAAGAGAATATCTAACGGTGAAAGATCCGTTAAACGTATGGAAAACTTAGAAGGGGGTTGAATAATTTCTTGATTAAAACTTCGTTTAAACTATTTAGATCAACTTATGTCAATCTATTTAATGTGTGTGTTATAAAATTGCCATGATGATGATAGATCAAGCATATAAACAAGTGATGCAAAGATAAAGGGTAAGAAACACAAAACCACGACACGAGTATTTATAGTGGTTCGGCTACAAGGACACCTTCCTTTGCCTACTCCACTCCCGAGTCACCTACTCGAGTTCGTAAGCACTACACAACACAAGCTCCTTATGGCGGAGAAGCCTTCACAACGTCGCCTACTCTTTATCCGATACAAGGCTAGACACCGGGTTCTTCCACGAGGTAGAACCAAACCTATCACAATGTCGCCGACACTTTATCCGGTACAAGGCTAGATACCGAGTTCCATTAAAAAGGAGGAACTACTACCCAACACTACACAACAACTATCCCAAAGGAGACATACTCCTTATAACAACATCATAAAGGATCTCGCTATCCTTTAACCCAAACTAATCTATCTTGTACATCGATGCACCATATCGAATGTATACCCTTGGCACCTTTCATTAATGCCTTTGACACGACTCTTTGGCACCTTTCACTAATGCCTTAGACTTGACTCTTTGGCACCTTTCACTAATGCCTTCAACATGAACCTTGGCACCCTTCACTAGTGCCTTTGACACGGATCTTGACACCTTTCACTAATGCCATTGACACAACACTTCTAAGGAGGAGGAAATAACTATAACCAAGATAACTTATGTAGTCATGATGATGATGAAGCTTGGCAACCCATGGACTTGAGCTTGATCGACTTCAAGAGGTGGTGATCTCGCCTTTAAAAGGAACCTAGAGAATTACATAAACACAAAACTACATAAAACGATCCTTTGGATATGAGGTTAGAGAGTTTACTATACTAAAAGAGAGTATGTGTAAAAGGGGTGAGTTGCAAGAGAGAAATGGCTCACTATTTATAGGCAAATTTCTCTACTGTTCCCCGGATCCCATGGATCCCTCCCGAAGGATCCGACTAGTGCAATCAAGGGATCCGCCAAGATGGGTAAGTTTAAGTCCGGATTTTGGGTTGCAAACCGGTCATGGGTTATGGGTTATGAACCATGGGTTATACAAGATGCAATGTATTTAGACATTGGATCATGGGTTATGGATCATGGTCTATGGATAATACCCAACATGACTTCATGCATGATGTCATGCAATGGCTCATGGGTTATGGATCAAGCTCCATGGGTATGGGTCATGGACTTTGGATTTCACCCAACTAAATTCAATGTATCTAGTAAATGGGTCAAGTATTTAGATTATTACCCATTATATTGCCCATTATAATATAAGTTATGCACATTTCCATATTATGTAAAAACTAGTTGTTATACATATGTATTTCTATAAAATATAAACACTATTACTTTGTTTAGTATTTTATATGAAAATGTAAGTGTGTTAGTAAACTATTGGCTCAAACCATTTACGTATTTTAATTGTTTCGTTAAAATGATTTTACGTTTGTTATCGACAAAACATTAGAAGATCGTAAAATATAAATAAACGTTTTACGGCTTATTTGTATTAACAATCTCCCTTTTTGTTGATTACAAAACATAAGATTATTTTAAGGAAAACTAAAATTATAAAGGTTTGAATTGAGTTTTACTCTCTCTCCCCTTTTGTCGAAACAAAAAGCGTCGAAAAGAAACTAACACATTGTTTTAAGAAAATGTGTATAAAGTATTTAAATAAAAATAAAGAGTAAGAGAGAGAAGAATTCTCGTCTTAGCTCCCCATGACGGATCCTTCCCTTTGTTGAGGCGTCAAGTAATTAGGAAGACTAAGTGAGTGTTTTGCAATTATGTTTGCAAAAGGTTTCGTCTTTGATGAACATGCTCCCCTTGACGAATGATTCCTTTGTGAGGGCTTCAAGTAATAACGAAATCCTAAGTGAAAGTATTGCAAGTGTTTTTGCAATAGTTTTGCTTTGACTAAAAGCTCCCCCTAGTTGAGGGTGTCAAAGTCTTCATGTGTATATTGAAAGTCTACAAAACAGAGGTTAGAAAACAAGTATATGATGCATAATTTCCTCCAAATGGGACTCAAATTAGTAAAAAGAAATGTTTCTGTTGCACGGATCCCACAGTTCCTTCATGGAAGGGATCCGTCTAGGCAAAAATCGAGGATCCGTCTGCTTGCATACTCATGACAATGTAGATGTAAAAGTGGTGTAAACATCAACAAGAATTATGCATTAAGGTACCAAACATTTTATCAAGACCACATAGCATACAACATGTAATATCATTCAATAAAAATGAGAGAAATGATGTACATAACTCTAAAACTAAGAAAATTATCCAAACTTGAATTATGATTCCTAATCAATCTAATTTAAACCTAAGACTAGAACACCACTTGAATACCTAAGCTCAAGGAAGTTTAGGTTTGTTGACCTCATCGAAATGTTCAAGGAGGTGATAGAACATGAAACGTTGCTCATCACGTACTTCGTGTACTAAACCTTCAACATGTTGACAATGATAACAATCTTTGTCATGGCTAGGAAATGGTGGTGGTAGGAAGGGAGTGGTTTGAGATGGAAGGTTGGGTTGAGGTTCCACAAAAGAAGAAGGGTTTTCTGGAGGTATGTTTGATGAAGTTGGTGGCGGTTCAACTAAGGGTGCTTGTGGTGGTAGAGAGGTGTCTACTTCCATGTGATCCGGTTGTTGGTTCCTCATAATCCAAAATGGACTATTTGAGGGTGATGGAGAAAAGGATTCCGGTGTTAGTGTTGTTTCAACACCCTGCTTTTGTTGTTGCGCTATTCTCTCAATTGAGGAGAATGTTGGCAATGGTGGAGGATGAGATGGCCTAGAAGGCAAGTCCTCTAAGTTGTAGAGGTGTGGAGATGAGAGTGGAGTGGTGAAGGATATGGCTCTAGGTACTAGAGGTGATGGTTTAGTGGAAATAGGGGTGTTTGGTTTAGGAGGTATAGTAGTGTTTGGCAACGGTAGTTTTGTGGGAACAATCCTTTTTGGGATTGGTTTGATTGGTTGAGTTGGTTGAGAGGGAATTCTAGCATTTGTGGTTTTAACGGGTGATGATTCGATTGAAGAGATTTCGTGAACAACCCGAGCAAGTTTCTTGGGTGGTCCTTTGGTGGATGAGTTAGCACTAGGAGCTTTCCTCTTGATGAAATGATAAATGGATAGTGAAATACAGGCTTTTAGTTGCTGAGAATGATGTTATGCATGGTGACTTAGAGGTACTAACACAAGGGGTTTATAAAGGAAGGGAATTGATAAGTGAGTTTAAAGGTTAAACCACTAAAATCCTTCAAAATGCAATGATTTGCATGCACAAGAGTCAACTTCAGAGTTGCACTAATCAAGGAAGTCAATTAAGACAATATGGAGTGTTCAAGTTAGCAAGAAAAGCTTGAAATTATTGTTTTGGCTAGGATTAACTTAGTCTGTGCAGTTGGTTCCCACGGTTCCCTCAAGTGAGGGATCCGTCTAGGCTAAACCTAGGTATCCAACTCTCAGCAGCCAAAAGAAAGGAAAATGATGTTTTGTGAGGTCTAGTACCTATACATCTTGAGTGTTTTAGTCTTCTTACGTGTCTTAAATGAAGAGGGACTTAAATGATCAAGAGAAATGAGTGATGGTAGCTAATGATTGTCTTTTATGGAAGAAAATGAGGTTTTCATGAGTATCAATGGGTGATCAAAGATGACACTAATAAATTTGAGGTTGTCATGTGGTGTTAAATGATCCTAGAGATAAGATGGTAACTTAAAAGAAATTTGGAAAATTCCTTAAAAATCATAAGAAATGAAAAACTAGTTTTTGGCCTACTTTGAGGTAAGAATGACTAAAATAAATTTACTAAAATTGAGAGAAATATCAAACTATGTGTTTTGAGATGTGAGGAAAAATGTGTGAGCATTGAAACAGAAATATGGTGAGTTATGGTGAAGTGATAAATCAAAAACATCTTGAATGTGATCCTACGTTAGCTAAGAGTGAGAGTGAAACCAACTTAGCTTGGGGAGGGCTTAAGTGATCTTAAAGAATTATGTTTAACTAGTATAATATGGTCTAGAGGTTTGGATTGAAGTGAAAGTGTAAAAACATCCCATGTCTATTTACCCGGATCCCGCGGATCCTTCAGATGACGGATCCGGCTAGTTATAGCCCAAGGATCCGGCTACTGCATACCAGTAACTTCACAGAAAGTGTGTAGATTTTGCACTAGATGTCACATACTAATACTAAAGGTTTCTACTGGAAAAAACATCAAAGTAAGTAAAAGTACAAAATATATCACACACAATCATAACATAAAGGCTAGTATTTATGGTAACAACCAAGCATATAAGTAACAATGTAAGTCTTTCACAATCATAAGCATACATTATTTAATAATCATAGAATATCCATAAAGACAAGCATAATGTCTCTTTTGTCAATCTTTTCCTTCTTCTTTCCGAATTCATGAGGTAGTGAGTTAGGCATTTGATCATCCCTTTTTTTGCTTGAATTCTTGAGACTCATTTGGAAGAGTGGGAAGTTGTTCATAGTAGGTCATGGGGTCGATTCGGAAGTTAGAAACGGGATCGACTTCATCTTCTTCATCTTTGTCCGAAGAGTCCGAGAGAGCACGAGGCCTTTTCCCATTAATCATGAGCCGTTTGGGAGGTTGTTTGGTAAGTGGTACCATAACATGGTTGGCAAGGAAATGATCATCGTTAATAGGAGAAGGTTGCATTGCACTAACATACTCACGGAGTCGTGTTAGGAGCATACCATAGGGAAGTACCATGTTATTGACTTTGAACACACCTACCATTCTTTTAACCATGTAATAGGCAAGATTGAATGGTATTTGGTGGATGAGACAATAGATCATTTGGACAAGACACGCATTGGGATGGTCTTTGTTCCCAACCAAGCAAATGACATTTTCTCTAAGGATTTCTTCCCACTTTTTGTAAATGGGAATTATCTCGGAGAGTTCCATTTGAAAGGGATCATGATGGATGAGTTCTTTGTTGCGGTTGAGATGAGATTGGTTGGCTCTTATCTTGAAGATGGTGTCTCCAACAATTAAGGGGTCATCGAGAGGAGTGTGATAGATTAGTTTGGGGTATAGTGCAAAGGATTGAGCGGCTATTGACCAATCTTGGGAATACATACAAATACATTCACATGGTATGTGAAGGATTTGTGCAAATGTGTTTAGGGTAAGGTAATGCTTTGGTTGTTAACAATAAAAGCGATTGAGATACTTTCATCAATGTTTCGAATGATCCTAACACTTTTGTAAAATTCAAAGATAAAAACCAAAAAAATTTGTTCATCAATATCTAAGAGACAATCAAAGTTAATTTCTGAAAAGACTTGACGAATGTCAGTGTTTTCAAGGAAACATTCTTTAACTACACGACCTTCATGGATAAGTCGCTTTTCTAGCTTTTTGAAGATTTTACGATTGGTTTTTGAAAGCCCTTCTTTCTGATAGTATCTAGAGAGGTAGTGAACGGTGTCATGGTGATCTTGTTGGGTAGCTTTAGGCATGATTGATCCTAGAAAACAAATATTCCAATTAGGTAAAATTTGTCAAGATGGGTTTATGGTTTTGATTTGTTTTAACAATGTTGTATTGAAAAACCTTTAATTGTATAGAACCTTTTGTAATTATTTTTGCAATACCTAATTTCTTCAATTGGTGATCAATTGAATCTTAATTGAAAACTCTAAAACCATAAACCCTAGGATGAAGATGATGATGAATAGAACATATGAGTGTAATTACTTACAATGATGTTCAAGAATGAGATGGTTGAGAGTTTGAATCCCTAGGGAGATGGAAGCAAAAGTTAGGTCATTTTTTGTGTTTGTACGGAGAGAGAAAATGGATTATTTTGGTTTTGAAAAGCGTATAGCTGATTTCTGTGTCACGGTTCCCCCGAATCCCTTGTTTTAGGGATCCAGTTAGTACAACTTGTGGGATCCGGCTACTAGACAGAAAAATGTTTGGATTTATTCTTTTTACATGTAATAAGTTATACAATAACTTATTTTGAAAAAGAACTTGTAGAATGAGGTTCCTATTTGAATAGACATTTAGCCAAGGTGTTTTGATGGTTAAATGATTATTGATAACTTAACCATCAAAGGTCTATTTTGCGAAGACGGCGTAGATTTGATGATCTTTTGTATTATTAAGAAAATCAAAGAGGAATACTATTCCCGATGATGAGTAAGTAAGCAAAGTGGTGATGAGAGACTTTCTAGAGACTTGCAACTTTTGAAGTTAACGTCCTAATTCATTTGTTCATATAGTTTTATAAGACAATATTTAAAAGCATGGTTTTTATCATAGGAGAGAGACACATATCATCAACATATTCATATAAGCGTGCAATAGATAAAGATCAGCTAGTTTGTGGGTAAGTGAACATACCTCTAAACTCTTATTATGGTTTTAGAAACCATATAACCCAAAATACTTCATGAGCTTTTAAGGTAATCCATTGTACTTAGTAGAAGTAGGTTGTGATTACTTTTGGGTTCTTCCTTGAGTGTTGGCTTCATTTTCTTTGGATAGAAATGAAGTCTTTGGAAGAGTCCTAGCAAGAAGATTTCTTAACAAGAAGTTGTTAGAATAATCTATCACTATCCAACATTTAAAATAAAATGACTTCTAAAAACATGACTTTTGTTTTAAGAAATTTCCTTCTTTGTAGTTTTCAAACATACACGGATCGTATCAAGTTTTTAAAGTACAATATACTCTAAGAAACTTGGTAACGAAGCTCGATACCAATTGTGGAAAACTAGAAGGAAGGGGGTGAATAGTTTTACCGATTAAAACTTCGTTTTAAACTATTTAGATCGACTTATGTCAATCTATTTAAAGTATGTGTTGGATGATGATAGATAAAACATATAAACAAGTGATGCAAAGATAAAGAGTAAGAAACACAAAACCACGACGCGAGTATTTATAGTGGTTCGGCTACAATGGCACCTTCCTTGCCTACTCCACTCCCGAGTCACCTACTCGAGAGTTCATAAGCACTACACAACACAAGCTCCTTAATGGGCGGAGAAGCCTTCACAACGCCGCCTACTCTTTATCCGGTACAAGGCTAGACACCGGGTTCTTCCACGAGGTAGAACCAAACCTATCATAACGTCGCCTACACTTTATCCGGTACAAGGCTAGATACCGAGTTCTATTACAAAGGAGTAACTACTACCCAACACTACACAATACACTACCCCCTAGGAGACATACTCCTTATTACAACATCATAAGGATATCACTATCCTTTAACCCAAACTAATCTATCTTGTACATCGATGCACCATATCGAATGTACACCCTTAGCACCTTTCACTAATGCCTTTGACACGACCCTTTGGAACCTTTCACTAATGCCTTCGACTTGACTCTTTGGCACCTTTCACTAATGCCTTCGACACGAACCTTCGGCACCCTTCATTAATGCCTTTGACACGGACCTTCAGCACCCTTCACTAATGCCTTTGACACAACACTTCTAAGGAGGGAGGAAAGAACTATCAACAAGATAACTTCTGTAGTCTTGATGATGACGAAGCTTGGCAACCCATGGACTTGAGCTTGCTCGACTTCAAGAGGTGGTGATCTCACCTTTAAGAGGAACATAGAGAATCACACAAACACAAAACTACATAGAAAGATCCTTTGGATCCGAGGTTAGATAGTTTACAATACTAAGAAAGAGTATGTGTAAAAGGGGTGAGTTGCAAGAGAGAAATGGCTCACTATTTATAGGCAAATTTCTCTACTGTTCCCCGGATCCCACGGATCCCTCCCCAGAGGGATCCGGCTAGTGCAATCCAAGGGATCCGCCAGACTGGGTCAGTTTAAGTCCGGATTTTAGGTTGCAAACCGGGTCATGGGTTATGGGTTATGAACCATGGGTTATACAAGATGCAATGTATCTAGACATTGGATCATGGGTCATGGGTCATGGTCCATGGATAATACCCAACATGACTTCATGCATGATGTCATGCAATGGGTCATGGGTTATGGATCAAGCTCCATGGGTATGGGTCATGGACTTTGGGTTTTACCCTACTACATTCAATGTATCTAGTCAATGGGTCAAGTACTTAGATTATTACCATTACATTGCCTATTACAATATAAGTAATGCACATTTCCATATTATGTAAACACTAGTTGTTATACATATGTATTTCTATAAAATGTAAAAACTATTACTTTGTTTAGTGTTTTATATGAAAATGTAAGTGTGTTAGTAAACTATTGGCTTAAACCATTTACGTATTTTATTTGTTTCATTAAGATTTTACGTTTGTTATCGACAAAATATTAGAATATCGTAAAATATAAATAAATGTTTTATTACGGCTTATTTTGTTGATGTATGTAGGCATACATTGGCCAAAAATAAAATTTTAGCTACTCACGCTCCAAGTTATACTTTGTCCCTCAAGGACATTGTTTGTTATGACATGCCTCAAGCATGACAGACTAATCGATTCCAAATAAAATTCTTGTTGAAAAATATGAAGCATGAAAATAAGATGGTTAGTCGAGGTATAAAAGACCCCATGATAGTCTCATAAAGAGAGATGAGATATGAAGGTTTCAAACGAACCTCAAATAGCTAATGAGATCTCAATAAATTATATGATGTCTAAAATCACATGGAATCGTAACAAAAACGACGTCGATAAAATTGCTTATATACAATATAGCGCTTGCTATTATGCATAATGAGGGTCATAGATCAACTATTATTCAAAAGTGCGCCCAACGAAACGATTAGCCAAAATGAAAAGACGCAATCTCGTGAAAATACGAGAAGTATTGGGACATGAAGTCCATACACATGAACGTGTAAAATCTGTTGGATATACATCAATCTTTGTGTGAATGCAAAATAAGAGCTTTAAAGTTATGTCTTTTAAGACATGAACTGTGAATAAATAAATTCACAAAAATACAAAGTTGATTATCAAAAGACATATTGTCTCGTGGTGGATGTAAATATCTTATTGATATTTTATGAGACAGTCAATATTGAAGTATTTAATTCGCTCTAAATGAGTTTTATTAGAGCTCTCATATTCCATGAAGGAAATGTAATGCCTCAAGCATACACTGCATACCTAACAACTCCAACTTCAAGAAGCAATTAATAAAGTTTTCAAGAACTCTATTTGATCAAATTTAATCCTTATATGGATAAAAATCATTTGGATGCATATTATAGTAATTGCTTTTACACATGTATCAAAGAAATAGTTGGTCCTTAAGTACCATGCATAAATGCAAATGAGGCTTTAATAATTAATATGCGTCATGAGAGTGTATTTTTCTCTTTTAATATTTGTATTAGCAGTGTATGTTTTCCAACCAATGCCTTTGATATTGGGTTGGAAGCCATAGATATATTTTGTCATCTTTGCAGGACTTATTCTTAACATCAACAATTTGGTGGACTTCGTTACAAAGTTGTTGCCAACAAAACTATTTGATCAACTCGTTCAGAAGATTTCGATGCTTAAAATATATATACATTTAATTTGAGGAGAAACATTATGCACATTGTACTCTTTTCCTTTCATTAAGTTTTTATCCCATTGGGTTTTTATTTATAATGTTTTTAATAGGGGTGAGCAAAACAAACCGAAAAAACGAAACCGAAAACCGATCGAAACTAAAACCGATGGTTCGGTTTTACTTTTCGAAAACCGAATGCGGTTCGGTTTCGTTTTCATTCAAAAACCAAACCGAAAACCGAACCGAACCGAACCGCTTTATTATATAATAATATCTAATTAATATAGTATGATTAAATAACTAAATAAATCAAATTTATAAATTCATATTCTGAGTGGATTTTATATTTATCTAAACGTTTATATTTATATGTGTGTTTGTCATGTCGCGTGTTTTGTGTAAATATATCGATAGTATTCGATAATGATTATACTACGTGTATGTTCACTTGTATGTATATGTCTCATTTATATGTTTGTAATTGTAAAACTATGCAATAAATATTATTATGCTTAGATTGAAAAAAGTAAAGAAAATAACTAATTTTGTACGTAAAACAAGTTTGTTGATATAATTTGGCAATACCTAAATATTAACGTTAGAAACCGAAAACCGAACCGAAACCGATAACAAACCGAAAAACCGAACCGCTAAAACCGAACGGTTTCGGTTTTGGGTTCTAAAAACCGAAGATTGTGGTTCGGTTTGGTTTAGCCAAAAACCGACCCAAACCGAACAGTGCACACCCCTAGTTTTTAATGAGGCAGTCTATAACATATAATCAATGATGAAAATCCAAAGAGGAGTGTTGTAAATATTGTTAATGGGCTTTTGTCTATTCATCATCAGTAATTTGCTAGGGTTTCTACCCTATAAATACATTCTCATTGTAACCTCATTATGGAATAATAATGTTTTCTTCTCCAACATCTTTTACTTTTGTTAATTACTTTCACAACAATTATGATACTTATCATTGTTATTTTTATGTATAATATATGAGCAATATATTTTTGATTTTCAATTTATTGACTTCAACATATTTGAGTAGTTCATTGTTTATTTTATGCATAAAATAAAGAGGATAGTTATTTTACATACCAAACTTTTCTCATATACTGGGACTTCATCTCCACCATCCATTTAAAACAAATCAATGGATGAGATTAAAAGCATTTATTATTTCACATATTTTTATAATTTAAATATCTCTTAAACGTTAATCGTTAAGCGAAAATATTTACACCTTTTCACCGACAATCATTTAATTGTCTTTCTATGAGCAGGACTTTGATATACTTTCGAAAGAAAAAATTCGCTTTATTCACCATTTTTTTTTTACGTTCTCAAATTGCATGAAAAAAAATCATATATGATAAAACACTAAATTGAATATCAAACGTGATATCGATGTTAAATCATATATGATATGTAATATCATATGTATATCATATGTGATTTTACACTAATATCACATGTGATATTACATATCATATATGATTTAACACTAATTAGTGTTTTATCATATATGATTTTTAACGCAAATTTCGAACGTAAACAAACGAATAAACTTAAAAAAAGGTGAAAATACGAATTTTTTTGTCGAAAGTATATCAAAGTGCCTATCTATAGAAAGATAATTAAATCTTGTCGCAATGATATATTTTTTTCGCTAACGATTAACGGTTTGAAAGATATTAATATTTGGAAAAAATGATGAAAGTGAGTTTTTAAATTGTTGGGATTAATCTCATCAATTAGATCAAATAAAATGGAGGCGAGATTGATCCTCGATATGTAGTAATCTTTTGTCTCAAACGATCTTAAATCTAAAATATATTCGAAAAGTTTAATTTATGAGGCGTTCTTTGTATTTCAGTTGATGTATTATATAATATTTTTAGCTTATTGATTCTCAAAATACATACTTTTAACCATTGTTTTCGTTTGAAAATTCAAAATTCTTAATGTCGTGATAACTTTTAGCTTATAGAGTAAAACCTCTATAAATTAATACTCGATAAATTAATAACCTCGATAAAATTAATAATTTGTCCTGTCCCAACTTGGGACCAGTACAAATTTGGACTTTAATCGATAAAATAATAAGATAATAATTTTTTGAAACCCAGGCTTATATATATTAGTCCCAACGAAACTATAAATTAATAATCACTAAAATTTTATATATATATATATATATATATATATATATATATATATATATATATATATATATATATATATATATATATATATATATTAGAGAAAAGTACAAAAATAATAGAAATCTTTTTGAAGTCCCTTTGTGGTCAAATTTTAACCCAACGTCCAAAATGGTCATGCGAACCACTGACTCAGCCTCCATCCAAATATTAACACGTGTCAATTGTTTTTATATAAAAATATTTACGATTTGGCATTTTGTCTTATTATTAGTCATGTAAAAAGTCTATAACACCCTCAATTTAATATCTTCCTTCATCTCCACCAACAACACTTATCTTTTTTTCATCATCAAATCTGCACTACCATATCTTTTATAAATTTAATTACTTAAAACCATTATACATATATCTATCTAAGAAACCAAACAGAGGTATCATCATATAAAAAAGAATTAAGTCTACACAATAATAATCAATGATATTGTATTTTTAAACATCACATGACCAAGCTACCTTCCCATCACATTCTTTTTCGCTTTCCCACACATACACGCCTAAAAGAACACACATCCTCATCGTGGAAACATAGCAAATTAGCGGTGAGCAAAACGACGAAGGCGCGCTAAGCAACATATTTCGTTAACTGGAGATGCTATGTTTATTAAGAATGAGGATTTTAGTAAGGTGTTTGAAATCTCTTTGTTCCAAAGATCGATTCCTGAGCAAAAATTCCCAACGAGCGGCGAGAAATAGCAGGTTCAAGAAACTCATCTATTCCGGCGACATAGCTTATGTAACGGGTTTATGAGTTATGAGCTTGTGTAAATTTTAAGGTCACTTTTTGCTGCTTATGAGTTTAAGGATTCTTGATCATCTTGGTCTTTTATAGTTTTATTTATTTATTAATTTGGGTTTGTGGATAGGAAGATAAGATGCAAAGAGATATGGATCTATGGATCTGGGAAGATAAGATGCAATGGAGAAAAAAATGTAAAGGACATGGGTATCTTGGTCATTTAATATTGCTAGCAATAAAATAAACATCATATCACATAAGTGGATTGTACTTTATAAAGGACACATTGTACTTTATAGAGGACAGGTGTCGAATTTTAAGTGGAGTTGCGAGGTTGCGCAGTTGAGTATGACTATTTCAGGAAAAGGCTTAAAAAATGACCATCTTGGGGACCTTCAAAAAGATTTTGTACTCTTTTTGTACTTATCTCTATATATTATTAGTAGTAGATAATTAGACCCAAGCCCGGTTTGTGGGTTTTGGGTATTAGGGTTTCACTATTATATATAGTGGTTATTGATAAAGTTATACCCACGGGGTTTTAATGTTCTAACATGGTATCATGAGCAGGTATGATCTTGAGACCTAATCGGTCATCAAGCCGCCACCTTCGTATCACCCCATCACACATCTCCAAAACCCTATTTTCTTTTCTTCTTCTTTCTATTCTTCGCTCAAAAAAAAAAAAAAAAAAAAAAAAAGAAAAAGATTGTTTCATCTGTTTGGTAATGGTGTATACCTTTGCCGTCATTGTTGACCATAGATATCAACCATGACTTTGAAGAATTCAAGATTTGAAGATTTGTCTGCACCAACATTTGATTTATCGTTGAAAAAAAAATAGTTATTTAATTGTTTGTTTTGTTTTATGTCGAATCCGGGTATCAATTCCAGACGACTTTTGTTCTTGTCGAATATAGGGTATCAATTCCCGAGACGACTTTTGTTGGTGTCGAATCTAGGGTATCAATTCCCGAGACGACCTTTTGTTTTATGTCGAATCCAGGGTATCAATTCCCAAGACGACTTTTGTTGGTGTCGAATCTAGGGTATCAATTCCCGAGACGATCATTAAAATCTTCCACGCCTCTCCTTCTTCTCACCGATATGATGCCTTCGATCCGCCTCATCTTCATCGACACTTTCCTCACCTCCATTCTATATCTTCTAAAAAAAAAGAAAAAAGTGGATCTTTATGTTTTCTATGGAAAACACGCCCGCTTGTTTGGAAGGTTCTTTGGGGTTGAAGTTTTAGAACCAACTTTCGTTGTCTCATTTTGTTTAGTTGTATTGTTTATTAGCTTTAATCTCCAGCTCGAGCTTCCGCTTTCGAATCATGAAAGATTAGTAGATAATTAGGCCCCAGCCCTGGTTTGTGGGTTTTGGGTATTAGGTTTCACTATTATATATAGTGGTTATTAATAAAGTTATACCCACGGGGTTTTAATGCTGTGTGTGTGTGTGTGTGTGAGAGAGAGAGAGAGAGAGAGAGAGAGAGAGAGAGAGACTTGTAAATCCTATAATTGTTTAGTAAAAATGAATCGATAATACTGTTTTTTGTTAAACTTCAAATCTATATTGAGTTTATCATAAAATCTTCTTATCAGACTAAAGAGTTAAATCGCGTTGTCTTCTCGTATTACAACAAAAATGTTAATTTTATTTTCATAAAGTGTGAATGTGTGTATTTATAAAATGTTATTAGAACTTGTTTTCAAATTTATTTTTGTCTCTAATGAGTATAAATTGTAATTCAATTTCAGATATTAGACTTGAAAATTTAAAGTCATACGTAAAACCTCTTTAAATTAATAAATTATTAATTTATCGATATAATAATATCTCGTTAAATTAATAAAATATCTCGATCCCAAAACTATTAATTTATAGAGATTTTACTGTAATGTGAAATGATTTTTAAAATAAATGTTAATGATAATATGGATTCCGCAAGCAAATCAATCAACATTTAAAAAAAATATAATCATCCAAAATGCATCAGGATATTGTGCAACTAACTTTAACCATTATTAGGAAATGATTAACATCCTATAATTAAAATATAACAACTTCATACACATCAAGGATAAATGTGTACACGTTAAATGTTTTAAATTCAAAGATTAACCTTAGAACTTCCATAATTAATAGTATGGCAATTCACAAACTTTTGGAGTATTAAACTTAGAGTAATCAAAAATCATCCTCGATTTACGTATTTCATGATAATCATCCATATCTCAAACAATTAGCATTAAACATCTCCAAGTCCACAAATCTTTAGCATTAATCATCCCTGAGCACTAACGTCGTTAGTTTTACATGTTAAGTGTTAAATAATATTTGCCCGTTAGTCCCTCCGTTAATATGTTTTGCACCGTTAGTCCCCATTTTACGTTTTCGTCCGTTTTTTTACGTTTTTACTCGTTTTCGTCCGTTTTAATATGTTTCGTCCGCTTTTGTCTGTTTTTTATATGTATTTGTCCGTTTTTTACCTTTTTACGCTCGCTCGTTCGTTTTTATATTCGCCCGCTTTTTACGCTTTACCGCTTTTATCCGCTTTTATATGTTTCGTCCGCTTTTATCCGTTTTCGATCTTTTATCGTTTTCGTCCGCTTTTTATATGTATTCATTCGTTTTTACGCTGTCAGCAGCGTTTTGTCCGCTTTTATTCGATTTCGCTCGTTTTTATGTTTGTCCTTTTTCGTTCCGTCCGTTTTTGGTTTCGTCCGTTTTAACGCTTTGTCCGTCTTCGTTCTCGTCCGTTTTACGCTTTTGTCTGCTTTATGCGTTTTGTCTATTTTACCGTTTCCGCCCGCTTTTATACGTTTCGCCTATTTTTACGTTTTCGTCCGTTATTTTACGTTTTGTCCGTTATTTTACGGACGAGAACGCAAAAAAAACGGACGAGAACGTAAAAAACGTAAACAAAACGGACGAATACATATAAAAACGGACGGAAACAGATAAAAAGCGGACGAAACATATAAAAACGGACGAAAACGGATAAAAACGGACAAAACATAAAAAAACAGACGAAAACGTAAAAAAATGGACGAGAACGTAAAAAACAGAACAAAAACATAAAACGGACGAAACGTAAAAACGGACGAGAACGTAAAAATGGGCAAAACGTAAAAAGGACAAAACGATATAAACGGACGAAACGCAAAACGGACGACAACTCGAAAACGAATAAAAGCGGACGAAACATATATAAACGGACGAAAACGAGTAAAATGAACAAAAACAAAAAAAAACATACGAAAACGTAAAAAAACGGACGAGAATGTAAAAAAACGGACGAGAATGTAAAAAACGTAAAAAAGAAAACCGGACGAATATATATAAAAAACGGACGAAAACGGATAAAAAGCGGACGAAAACGTAAAAAATGACGAATACATAAAAAAAAGGGACCAAAACGGATAAAAAGCGGACGAAACATATAGAAACGGACGAAACGAGTAAAACGGACAAAAACGTAAAAACGGATGAAACGTAAATGAGGACTAACGGCAAAAATATTAACGGAGGGACTAACGGGCAAATATTATTTAACACTTAACGGTAAAACTAACGACGTTAGTGCTCAGGGATGATTAATGCTAAAGGTTTGTGGACTTGGGGATGTTGAATGCTAAAGGTTTGAGATATGGATGATTCTTGCGAAAATACACAAACCACATGGATGATTTTTGCAGTTTACTCAACTTCTTATTATACAACATTTCACAATGTACAAAGAAATTCTAATTACCAGTTTGTACTCAGCATGGATCCTTTAATGAAGAGAGCAAAATGTGATGTTGATAATGATCAATATGAAGCAAACCTAACCAAGTAAGTTTAACAGGTTAATGTCTGATACGTTTTATATGCCACCATAGTTTTACATTGAAAAGATTACTTTGACATAACAAGAAGAAACTAACCGAGTCACTAAAGGAATACTGTAAGAAAGAATCTGTTAGATCAACAAGTTAGTTTATGGTTGTGTATACATTTTTATGATCATCCAGAATGTGTAAAAACATGTCTATATATAATAATAATGTATGTGGTTATTTACAAGTAACAATATTTTGGAAGCATTGCCAATCTTATAAATTGCTTCATGGTTGTTAGAAGGAATCCATGTTGATTCACTTGATGATGCAACAAGCTCCCTCTTGCTTCCGTGTGAGTGGTGTTTTTCTCTTAAAGCTGAGTTGAAAAAGAAAAATTGGGAAGGCTATGAAAATCGCAACGTGAAACAAAGATAAAAAAATAAAGCAAAGAAGCACAAGTTGCAACCCAAAGAAGATACAAAGATCTGGAACTTGATGAACCAGAATATGTTACCGACGAAGAGCATTTGGAAACAATAGACTATGACAATCTTCATTTATCATATGATCAAGAGAAATCACCTAAATTTAATTGTTAGATTGTTTTGTGATGTATCTTATTATGTTTATGTCATTTTATATAAATTTGAATATCGTATTTCTTTGCTTAACTATATCAATGTTTATGGTTTCTTTAAAAAATGCTTCTTATAAACTTTTTTTGGCGCAAAATAATATATCTTATATTACTCTAAAACAAATTACACAACATTTACAACTTAATGGCATGGACATAAGAAAAACATACAAGAGAAAACTGGCTAACCAATATATGATACAATGATACAAAGAACTCAGACAAATCATTTCCCATATCGGATAATACTTCACAGCAGGGTAATACTAACATTTAGCTGCTCAGTTCCCAAACCATATTGCATCCAAATTAAGCACTGAATTGAACCATGCTATCAGGGGCGGACCCAAGATTTTTAAAAGGGTGTTGCACAAAAGAAATGTTGGGCTAACTAAAGTTACATCGTAAGAATGAAAGTAGCAAAAAGAATTTTGGGGGTTGCACATCACTACAACAATCAGGGCTTTCGCAGGGGAAATATCAGGGCTTTCGCCGGGGACATGTCCCCTACGAAACCTTTTCCTGGAGACATGTCCCTGGTAAAAGTCCCATGCCAATACCCTCTCGGGAATACTTTCCCCGGGGACGCAAGTCTACTTTTACCGGGGACATGTGGGTCCCGCTGCCATTTCACGCCGGTCAACCACGTCCAACGTGGTACTCATTTTTGCCGGGGACATGTCCCCGGTTAAAGCATTTTCAAATAATTAGCTAATTACGTGATTAAAATAATTAATCAGGACTTTTGCCGGGGACATGTCCTCGGGGAAAGTGATGTTATGAAATTATGTTTCACACTTTCGCCGGGGACATGTCCCATGAGAAAGCCTCTGACCCATTTTGCAGCAAATTGCTGCAAATTGGGTAATTTACAGATTTTTCTGGAATTTTTCCGGAAAGAATCTACATGTTCTCACCCAACACATACATGCCAAATTTCTACAACACCACAAATTAACTTGCTAAAACTGTAAAGTCACAAATAACATAACACAAACACAATACATCAATATGAGAATATCCTTTTATTCATTGAATCACAAATAAGTTTTATAATCACAAATAAGTAAATCAACTGAAGGTATGCACCAGCTTGAGGGTAGCCATAACCCGACCGTGCATTTGTTGAACCGGAGCGGCACAACTTGTGGGGTCGAGCTTGATAACCTTGCCGAGAGTAGCCACTACCCATTGAATTTACGTGGACGATTACACGAGAATCATCTCAAATTAATACAAAGACAATACAAATGCCATAAGTAGCAATATATAAATAGCAAACCTACAACTACATAACATCGCATGTAGTACTCTACATACCTCACTTTCCTATAGAGCTCTAACCGACTTAAACCGCTATGAAAATATTTTGAAAGTACCTGATCATTCAAGAACATAACCTATTAAAACAGTTGTTACAATATATCATTGAAACAATCACAAGTAGGGGTGTCAGTTGGGTCGGGTTGACCCGACCCGAACCCAATAAGCCTTATCGGGTCGGGTTAAATCGGGTTGAAAAGACTTATCGGGTTATTTTCACCCGAACCCGATAACCCGACATTATTATCGGGTCGGGTTCGGGTTAGATAATTTTTGTTATCGGGTCAACCCGATAAGACCCGAAAATCACTATATAATTTGCCAAAATTTGATATTACATATATATTGTTAAAAAACAGTTGACTACACTAGTCTTCAAAAATAAAAATTTTAGTACACGTCCAAAGATGCACCGTTCGAAATGTTAGTTTCTTACTCTAATATTCTTAATTCATCCATGTCAGTTAATTACATGCTGAGATTATCTATTTTGATTTGATACATTACGATCACAAGTCCAACAAGTAACAGTTGACGAGTCCTAATGTTTTGGCATTCTCATGACACTATTTACCTAATTCAGTAGATTTGATATAGTATAAAATATATGCATACAATTAAGCTTGAAATACTACATGCATGTGATTATAATGTTAATAATTGAAGTAATTGATCTAATGCATCCTTTCTTGTGTCAGTTACTAATGGATATAATTTTCTAAACCAAAGTCTAAACCATTGGAAGTAACTGATCTAATACGTAGAGTTGGATTTATGTTATAACCCGACAACCCGAATCATCCGACCCGACTTAACCCGACCCGATAACCACCCGAACCCGATAACCCGATTTCTTATCGGGTCGGGTTGCGGGTCACTTTTTCAAAACTCAAAACCCGACTAAACCCAACCCGATAAACCCGACCCGATAAACCCGACAACCCGACCCGATAACACCCCCACAAGTATAAACAGGTACACATAAGCATGTTATCATTCAACAACTTTGAGTCATTACAACATAGTATTGATCAAGTTTGAGTCGTTACAACATTATGTGGCTGTTTGAGTCATTACAACATAACACTGAACAAGTTTCAATCATGTACATATCGTACCTCTCTATGGTAGCTTTCATAGTGGATTTTTTGCTGGTTTTTTTATCATCATTCATACTTGTGTTCATACTTTAGACCTTAGGAAGCTGCAAATGTTAGTATAATTTATTAAACATTGTTAAGCTATATGTCCTAGCTACAAGATGTCATTCATGAATTTATGATGGTGTTTTTGTGATACTCGATTATATACCTTTGGGTTATGATTTGCGTAAAAGATCGACTTTGAAACGCCCCTTCCATTGGACCACGGCTCCATCTCAAACGCCCTCATCGCAACCATATGACAATGTAAAAGCGTCATGTGAAATTACCAAGATCTCCGGAGAAGGTGAATTAGCAAAGTAGCGGGTCATTGATGCCTTACCAGATGAAGAGTTAATTACTTTATGCTTTGACCACTATGATTGCGTTGTGTTTGAAATCTTGATTGAAGACGATCCCAATACATGATTACAGAAACAAATGAGCAGCCATAGTCAAGCTCAATTTCATATAAGAAAAAGCAAAGAAATAGAAAGTGCAGACATGTTGAAAAGTGCACAATACAAACGAAATGAAAACCTATTGACATATGTAAAGTGAAAATAAGTCAAGTTGACGTGGGGTGACTCGAGGCTTGGGCTCGCTAACATTCATTCATTCAACCACCGTAAGGTACGATATGTAGAATCTCTTGTGTGGCCTTATACATAAACAAACACTAAAAGTTTATGGTGCATAAGACTACATAATTACAAAAACAACAACACAAATTAAACTTACGAGAACCAAAACAATCAAATTATATATATACAACAACAGATTGCATAAAAATCATGACACAACAATTTATATTCATCTTTACCTTCGACAACTAACATAAATATTTAACATAAATTAACTAATTATAACTAACATAAATAATACATGGGTTATAGCTAATTAACAAAAAACAAACCCCAAATTAAACATAAAAATAAACAAAAAAAACAAAAATAATTGTGATGGTGGTGGTTACCTGTGGTTCGGCTGTGGTGGTGGTCCGGCTCCGGTTATGGTGCTAACCAAACACAAACAAATAAACAAACCCCAAATTAAACATAAACATAATTTAAAATTAACTAAAACTAAAAAAATTACAAAAATAAAAAACACCAACCTTAGTGTGTTTTTGTAAAAAAGAAGAGAAAGAAAGAGAGGAAGAAGTGCCCAGTGGTGCAAGTGTACGAGGGACGTGGTGGTGGTGGCGGTGATATAGTGGTGGTGTGATGGCGTGGTGGAGACGGTAGTAAAGTGTGGTGTGGTGGAGACGGTAGTAAAGTGGGTGATGGTGTGGTGGTGAAGTGTGGTATTTGAGACGAGGATTAAGATGAAGTGTGTGACTGTGTCTAGATATTTTTTTTTACAAAGTGAAGAACTCATATCTGAGTTGGTAAGAAGATAATTGAGGGAGGACATTTGGCGGTGACATGTCCCCGCTAAAAGTTTTTTGATTTGCGAAAAAAATATTGGCGCGTTAAAGTAAATGTGAAGAGGGAAAACTGAAAAATTTGGTGAAAACTTTTAGTGGGGACTTGTCCCCGCCAAAAGATGTATTTAAAAAAAATAATAAAAATAAAATACTCTTTTATCTCATTTTAATTAAGTTAAATCTTTTAAATTTAATTTAAATATTTTCTAAATCATCTTTAATTAATTTAAAACTTTTAAAATTTATTTACATCATTTTTAACTAAATTAAATAACTTGTACTTATATTAATCATTTTAATTATTTTAAATCACTATTAAATCATTTAAATTTAATTTAAATATTTTTAAATCAATTTAATCATTAAAGGAATGAGTCGAGATGATATGGTTACACATTAGATGTTAAACGAATGAGTCGAGATGATATGGTTATACATGAGATGTTAAACGAATGAGTCGAGATGATATGGTTATACATGAGATGTTATACGAATGAGTCGAGATGATATGATTATACATGAGATGTTAACCGAATAAGTCGAGATGATATTGTTATACATAACATGTTAAACGAATGAATCAAGATGATTTGTTTTACATAACATGTTAAACGAATGAGTTGAGATGATATGGTTATACATGAGATGTTAAACGAATGAGTCGAGATGATATCGTTATACATAACATGTTAAATGAATGAGTCGAGATGATATGGTTATACATGAGATGTTAAACGAATGAGCCGAGATGATATGGTTATACACTAGATGTTAAACGAATGAGTCGAGATGATATGGTTATACATGAGATGTTAAAAAAATGGCGCCAAAATTTCCCACAAAAAATATGGCGCCAAAACTTCCCACCAATCTCACAAACACATTATATAGTCCTTTTATCTTCACACGAATTTCACAACCTCTTATCCTCAAAACCACTCAACCTCACAACCTCTTATCTTCACACAAATTTCAAAACCTGAGATGGAGCCATATAATCCTTTTATGTGTTCTTGTGGAGCAGGTTACATAAGACTAAGAACATCACATACATAAAATTCATCTGGATGGCAATATTATGCATGTCCTCTGTCGAAGGTGGACAATCATACATTTCTTATTTATGTAAATATACAAATAATTGGGTTGTAATCTCTTATAATTTTCTTATTATGTAACAGCCTAGACAAAAAGTTCATGGGTGCGGATATTTTATGTGGAAGAGTCAATTTGACGAGTACTTAAGAATAATCTCTTCTGCTTCAACATCTCAAGGTTATGGATCTGCACCAACAGAGTGCTCAAGCTGTAATGCCAAAGATCTTAGGATAAACATGCTCGAATAAAAAAAACAGGTGCTAGAGACAAGAGTAAAGATGCTTGAGGCAAGACTTGAAATGGCAAGGATTCTTGACGACCACGCTTGTCAGTCGGATGCATTACTTCGTGAGCTATTAGGTGACATGGAAAATCTTCGTATGTAGTTAGGGCTGAGCAAAGGTCCAGAACCGACCCGAACCGACGTGACCCGAGAACCGAATTTCACAAAAAACATGAACCGAAACCGAACCGAATCGGTTCGGTTCGGTTCGTTTTGTGTCGGTTCGGTCGGTTCGCCCAGTGCATATGCTTTAGGTGCGTGTTTGGTCGGTTTTGGTCGGACCGAACCGAACCGAAACCGAAACCGATAAGACATAGAACCGAAACCGAACCGAAAATGGTCGGTCCGGTTCGGTTCGGTCCGGTTCGGCTCGGTTTTCTCGGTTTTGTGCTCAGCCCTATATGTAGTAGTAGTAGTTGTTGTTGTTCTTTTAGTAGTAGTTGTTGTTGTCATTGATGTTGTTGTTGTTGGAATAATACGTATGTTTAACTAATTCATAAGTATCTTTCAAGTATTTTTATATATCAAAGCACATGCTGGATTTGTAAAGCTGACCATGTTCTTAGTTAACCAGATCATGGCAGGAATAATACGATCGGGTTATTTGTGTTTTGCCGAGATATATAAGTAAAACTTTGGCAGGATAAATTTGCAATTTGGCGGGAAATTATTGGCGGAAAAATATTGGCCCAAAAAATATTGGCGGGAAAATATTTGGTGGGATAACTCGACAAGTAAACGAAACAACTCAAACGAAGCAACTCGAATGACACAACTGTTACCGCCTCAATTATTTTTTTACTTTTTATGGTTTGGATTTTGGCGGGATTTTTTCTTACTTTTTAAGCCAAAATATTTTTTGCCGAGGATATTTCTTTTGCCGGGGACATGTCCCCGGGGAAAGCTTTGGCGGGAATAAAGGCGGGAACAATTAGCAGGCTTTGACTTTGGTCAAATTCAGATTTTTGTGGATATTACTTTTGCCGGGACATGTCCCCAAAAAAGTCTCCGCTCAATTTTTACTAACCGGTCAAATTTTGGTAAAATGAAATAGACTTTCTAGGGGACATGTCCCCGCGAAAGTTTCGCTGAACTTTACTAACCGGTCAACATATTCGTGTGCCACGCCGATTCATTGTTGTCGTTTAGTGACTTTCATGGACATCAAGTCCCCCGTGAAAGTCTCCTCGCCTCCATCCGATTGTTGTAGTGCATACCTAAAAATGACATTTGAAATCTTTTACACTTCGCGATCAAAAATCGGATGTAACCCGTGCACACCCGCAGACACATGGGTCCGTCCATGCATGCTATGGACCAAGACCATAACCTCATAATTACGTTTCCAGATCCATCCTCCATCCTTGACCATTCAACCAAAATCTTAGATAAATGAACTAATTTTTGTCTTACAACGCATCATTAATCATTTTATTAATAAAAAACTCAGAAAGTTATGTTTTTTAATAGTTAAAGTTTTTAACTATTAAAACTGATGAACCAAACAGATAAACTGATGAACAAAACCAAATCGATGAATCGATGAACCAAATCAAACATAGTTCATCGCTTTATTTTGGTTCATCAATCATAGTTTCACTTAACATGTTGGTGTTTGTTTTGTTTTGTTCATCGCTTTATTTTGGTTCATCAATCATAGTTTCGGTGTTGGTTTGGTTCATCGCTTGGTTTAGTTCATCAATCATAGTTTCGCTTTTGGTTTGGTTCATCGCTTTTGGTTTGGTTCATCACTTTGGTTTGGTTCATCAATCATAGTTTCAGTCTTGGTTTGGTTCATCAATTTTCGTTTGGTTCATCAGTTTGGTTAGGTTCATCAGTTTTGGTTTTATGCTTTTTTTTAAACAGTATGGTTTGGTTCATCAGTTTTGGTTTGGTTCATCAGTTCATCAGTTTGGTTCATCCATTTTAATAGTTAAAAACATTAACTATTAGCAAATCTCACTTTTTGAATCTTACATTAATAAAATGATTAATGATACGTTGTGGGACAAAAATTAGTGCATTTTGCTCAACTTTAACACTAAAAATCTAAACTGACATTTCATCAAACACCTTATGCAACATATGAGTAAAACACCATCTTTAACGTGTGATATCTTACCCATATGACATCGAATTTGAGTGATTTAAATTTCGGGTAAAGAGGAACAAAAATCTATAACTTTCATGTTTTAAGTTTTTCACGATTCGACATTTATGAATGTAAAAATAGGTAAAATGCCAAAAAATCAAGAAAATCAAGAACTATTTGGTATGTAAAAAAAGTTTGAAATATTTATCAAGATTTATACCAAATTAAAGAGAATCAATTTTAAAATTATGGCGAATCGGTTTTTCAGAAAAGTTTGTCTCTGAAAGTTATTTGCGTTTGAAATTTGGGGTGAAATATAAAAAACGGGTTAAAATGACAAAAATATCCTCTAACCGAATTTAATAAGAAAAAAAGAAGGGAGTAAATGAGGGACACTTGTCACATTGTGAGTGGCTTTCTAGCCTTTTTAATTTTTCTTGCGATCGCATCTCTCATTTGATAAACACAGTATTTACTTCTTTCTACATCACATAGGTGCTTTCATTTTTGGACATCATTTACTTACTTTGCAACATCATTTACTTGCAGCATATGTTGAACCAACAAGTCACCCCTTTGTGTTATGTCGATTCTATGATGGATAACATCAATTTGAAAGTCACATGTGTAAG
Organism: Chrysanthemum lavandulifolium; assembly: GCA_022545495.1. Classification (NCBI taxonomy): domain Eukaryota; kingdom Viridiplantae; phylum Streptophyta; class Magnoliopsida; order Asterales; family Asteraceae; genus Chrysanthemum; species Chrysanthemum lavandulifolium. Next base: position 66,495,537 of record CM040246.1, read on the forward strand.
CAAATGGTTTTCACATTCTTATGGAAAACCTACTCCCATTAAGAGTTTGGAATGTGTTATTTAAGATGAGCAGGTTAGCAAGGATTATTTCTTAAACTATCTAATACCAGTTTTATTGATCAGAATCATTTAATACTTTGGATAATTAGCTAAAGACCTTCACATGTCCGATAGAGGTGTTGAGAAAACTGGGATACTTTGTGGGTGCCTAAAGAAGTTATCTGGATCAACTCTAGCCTTGATTCTGATCAGCTTCTTAAAATTGTCACTCTTCCAATACCTTTCACCCCAAACACTCGCTTCTTCATAACTATCACTTCCAACTCCCAAATCCAAATCATTGTAGTTAAAATACACTTCCCGCTGGGTTACTTGATACGTCGGCTCTAGAAACGCTTCAAAGCTTTGTAGCCAATCTCTTCGTGCAAGCGATGTTGGAGTTGTGTATGAAGGTTGGTCGCTAAAGTCAACATTCTTGAAAAGTTGGAACAACACCCCAGCTCTATGAGGATACGGAATTGCAGTCTCAGAGTACTCATTCATCATTCCCCCAAACGGGTTGATGATAAAACTCGCTGATCCGTCATTTTCAAATATCTTTTCCCATATCTTTGTAAGCCCCTCTATGGAGATTGGTGCTCGAATATAGTCAGATTTACCTTTGTAGCTCAGCTTGGAAATAGCTGATCGGTTAGCGAGAATCTCGGTGGGATTCGAGGTTGAAAAGCCTGCAAATAGAAGGCTTGTTTGCACCATTTTCACTTCTTCACATATCTCTCGTGTCACATTAAGCTCTGGGAAGTTTTCTTCTATCAACGGAATCAGTATGTCGCTAGTACCTTGATAGATTCCTTCAAACGCCATTCTTATGGTTTTCTTTGTCGTATTTCTAACATTTTCGCCAAACCATCGAATCCTTATCTGCAAGTTTCGATCAATATTTGGCATAACAGTTTGGTATTTATGGAAAATTTCCGTAGCGCCTTCTTCCAAAGTTTTATTGACTACAAAAACAGTCACTAATTCCGGAACTGGAACCAACCTCAACTTCCATGCAAGAACAATTCCAAAACTAGAAGCACCGCCACCACGAATGGCCCAAAACAATTCTTCGCCCATCGAACTCCTATCAAGAATATCGCCATTAACATCCATAAACCGAACATCAACAACATTATCAGCTCCAAGACCGTATTTCCTCATCAGATTCCCGTATCCACCACCACCTAAGTACCCACCAATACCGACTGAGGGACAAACGCCAGCTGGAAAATACAACGTATCGGTCTTTTGAGAAATAGTATAATATACTTCTCCAAGTACAGCGCCAGCCTGGACCCACATGGTTCTATTCGCAACATCCACGTCTATAGACCTCATATTAATGAAATCAATCATGACGAAGGGCACGTCAGCTGTGTATGAGAGACCCTCAAAGTCATGGCCCCCAGACCTGATTCTGATCTCATATCCATGTTTCTTGGAGCATAAAAGAGCAGTTCGAACCTGGGATTCGTCAACAGGAGTGACAATGACTGATGGTTTAGGAGTGTCTGATTGATTGAACCTAGCATTGTTGACTCGTGCTTGCCAAATTGGTAAGAAGGATGAATTGGCAGAAGTGAAAGTGAGTTGAGAGATGGAGGTAAAGTTGTTCGAGTTCCACCGAAGACATGATATGAAATCTTCGGAACCTGGTGTAACATCAAAGTTTGAGACCAAAGATCGGCAAGAACCCGTAATGCAAAGAGCTAGAAGCAAGTGGAGAACACAAAAGGTTATAAATTGAGACTTCATAATGTAAGTTTTTGTGTAGTGTTTTGATGGAATAATGAGAAATGAAGTGTTTAATTTATATAGAGCGAAGGGAGATTTTTGATGGTGTTTCTAGATGTAATATACCCCTATGCTTTGAATTATAAGAATTGACGATCGAGTCTCATTTGAATTTGAATACTACACGTTTCCAACATCTTTTAAATAAAATTAAAAAACCACACTTTTCCAACATTCACCTAACCCTTTTTACCATTCCACGTTGAAAAATCTCTTTTGATATTATAAAAAATGGGCCATACTCATCTTTTTCAAAAATCTCATCATATCTTCCAATTCGATGAACAATGTTTACATATTTGTATCTTATAAGTTATAAGTTATGATGTGAAATATCCACCTGTATGGTATATAACTTCTAGAATTGTTAGAAATATTTAGAACAAAATGACGTCTTAGTAAAAATAATTGAGATATTATAGTACTCATATTCTTAATGACGCCCACAATGCTCATTTAAAGAGTGTTTCTTTTTCACTTAATAGTGAGTCCAAACTTTTGTTTTATCTTAATAGTGATGTTCATAAAAACGTACCCCTCTCTCTTTCAATTAAATAGCTAATCTTATCTTCAAATCATTTAATTTAATAAACAATCCTTTAGTTGCTCTCATAACAAATATATTTTATTATGATTAAGAAAACAACAAGACAGTTATCTTAAAAGAAACAAAAAATGTGATGTCTATAACAATTATACACTAGAATTATACCTATTTATGTATCGTATCTTGTGTAAGTAAGACACACAAGAATTATCCCAACCAATCTTAATCTTAATTTTAACTACATATCTTTATCTTTACTATATAAAAGGAAAAATGGTGAAAAGTAAATTGTTTTTTTGAACATCAAAGGTAAATTGTTGAATTGTTGAATATTGAAAAATGATCAAAGGAGAGAAATTGGGTGAAATTATGATACTCTCCTCTTTGTTTTACCTAAAATACACACCTCTCCCTTTTAAAACCAAAGGTAATTGTATTTTTTATATATCTTACTTGCTACATTTTTAACTTTGTGTAGAGTATTAATCTTTTTTCCTTTTGATAAATCATATTTTTGAACTTTGTTACCGAATTTTTCGAAACCGTGAATAATCACATGTATGCGACCATGCCATAAAAACAATTATTCGTAACGTTAACGCTTATAAATACAAATTTTCTAAAATAATTTATCCACGGCCAAACTAATGTCGAAAACCAGACATCACTATATATAGATATATATATATATATCTAATATATATATATATATATATATATATATATATATATATATATATATATACGGATCGTTTGAAAATATTGATCTCGAGAAAAGTGAGAGAGGCATGAGATGATGCCAAGTGTCCTCTTTCCCTCCCTTTTTTTCTCACCTAAGTTCAAGGGCCTCTTTGTCACATTTTTTATTTTGCAAGGGCTATTTTGTAACATATTAAATATTTTCAAATTATTATATTAAGTATTTCAAAGGGCTTTTTAGGACTTTCGTAGATCATGCATTGAAAGATGTAAATGACGAGATAGAGACTTGCTTGCATCTTTTTAAGTAAAAACTGGATTTATCCTTACATTTGAAATAGTAACAAATGTCTAACCAATTTTATACAAGTATTATCAAAATCAGCATGACAATGAAACAATATTACATCATAGTAATCTTCTTTTGTCAGATCATGAATCCGGGCTCGCAAATTTTCCTCTCGTGCACGTTTTGCAGTTTGAACTTACTCGTCAAGAGCTATGGGTAACTATTTTGGTCATTTAAACCGGTTGTTTTTCTTCTCATCACTAGCAGGTACTGATTTATTCATGTTGTTGAAGACAAGCCTTACATTTATAGCATCATAATCAATCCTAGTTCAAACAATGGCAATTGCAATCGAGTAACAGACAACACCAGGAACACCACCTGTAGGTGCAAAGCCACTTTCTATTAAATATAACCTGAACAAACTGCATAATTTCTTCTTAAAAATCATTGAAAAAGCAAACTAGGATTGGATGATATACAACGTGATAAAAGTACAAGTGAACAAACGCCAGAAAATATCAATAGCCTCCATGGAAACAAGCTCCGAAAGTCTATCTGGTGTGAATACAAGGAACTCAGGTTCACAAGTTCTTAGCCTGTACTAGGAGCAGATATTGACTAAATTTAGTAGTGCATCAGACTAACACATGCTCACATATATACAAACAAAAGCAATTACATCGATAATAACAACAATTCTATGGAATCTATTAGAGAATCAAACATGCATAAGAAGTCAAGTTAGGGTGTTTGGCTTAGCTTATCAAAAAGCTTATGGCTTCTGCAATAATCCATTTTTAAAATCTCAATGTCTCATATCCATTAATATTAGCCTACAACAGACACAAAGCAAGTGCCTTAACATTTGACTAGGGATTTTTTGAATGATACAATTTTCTACTACTTTCATACATTATGCAACCTGATAATATTTCTCAATCACACCAACACGAGATATCATTCAAAAATCATTACTAGCTAATTGGATAATCTTATGATATGAACGAAAGTGCAAGATTCAAAATAAAAGAACTAACCACTTCATAGTGTATTGCATCATCTTTAAACCCGAAGCCTTAAGATTGGAGTAGAAAAAGCATTACAGTCCACTATCTGCATATATGGAAGGATTCTAAAGTTAAATAACTTGGCCGTTGGTCCAACGGTCCTTATAACACATTCTGCTCATCGACAAATTTACCAATCTGAGTTTTGTTCTCATCGTTTTATAACACATTCTGCATATATGGAAGGATTCTAAAGTTAAATAACTTGGTCGTTGGTTAGCTTCTTTATTGATGTTGCTTAAGACTACACAAAAGTTTTGGTATAAACATAAGCTTAATATCTGAAAATCAAGATCACAAGTTTCCTGTATCAAACCAGATTCCAAGGTCTGAGTTTGCTAATATGGTGGTGTTTGGCATTTTACTTTGAAGGATCATAGAATTTTTGTGATGAGAAGTAGCAAATGATTGGTTTCTAAGTGTTCATGGTATAACTCAAGTAGCAGATAAGTAGTCTAATAAGCAATCCCAAACACCCACTAATTATCTTTTCATTATACATCAAATAATCAGTTTTGCATAATCAATTTAGGAATAGCAACAACAAAAGTGATCCTATTTATCAAGTTTTAAAACACGATGTTATTAAGCTTCGAAATTCAAAACACATGACACATCTAACCGCTACCATATATTAGAATCCATAAATTTTGTATACCCGTTCTTGGTTGTATACCTAGAGTGAGTGATTAACGGCTATAGTGCTATACAAAAATCACAACTTATTATAAACTCTCTAATATGAGCAAAGATTATGCCTTAACAGAAGCCATTATCAGTAAGAAGCCATTATCGAAACTCTTGCTATACAAATGGATGCACTAATAATGTCCAAACAGATGCTTTAAACATGCAAATGGATGCACTAAATATTCAAACAAATGCCTTTATAGTTATGAATGGATGCATTAAATATTCAAATAGATGCCTTTATAGTTCTGCGTAACGAGATCTTCCATTGCTTTACCTCTAAAATAATGCTATTATACTCGTATCAATTTTGATGTTTATAATAATTTTGTGATTTTTCAAGCTTCCAAAACTAATAGATATGAGCTTTTATATAAACTATGAACTTTGGCCATTTGAGTCACTCAATAACAAACAATAACTGAGGCCAGTACTATGGTAAATGTCCCCGACAACATACGAATGAAATATTAGCATCGATACAAGTAAATCTGTATAGAGCACGCAGAGTACACATTTAAAACTAACATAAAGCCTCAGTCTGCTATTTTTAACTAGGAACCTAACGGAAAACTCCCTGCAATACCTTACGTGATTTCAAAGATATTTAACCAAACTACACTACTTAGTCAGCTACGATATAAAAAACAGATCCTAAATTAGAATCATAAGACAATAAATAGATATGATGTAGGAGATTTAAATTACCTTCAAAGCTGATCTAGTAGATCCCACAAGTTTACTACAATTTAGAATTGGAAGAGATTTAGAAAGAAAGAAAGTAAAAACATCAGTTTTAGATAATGAAAACTAACTTTATTCGACCCTCAAATAAACGCATAATCATAAGCCTTTGCTTCTATCCAAACACTCAAATCCACATGCAATTATTTGCTATATCAAACGTAAACATAGTCAAAAAGCAATACCAGAAATAACATAGCCAGATAGATTACCTTTAAAACAGAACCAAAACAATATTCCTTCTATCAAGATCAGGATACGGTCCGTGACCCGTTAGTAATCATGAACTCAACATTATGATAATCAGGATTTAATTTAATATTGTCATCATCTTCATTTTCCGATAAACCCGAAGTAATCATGAACTCACCGGGATGCATTGGAAGGAAATATGGAACTATGGAAGAAGCCACATCTCAGGAGGTAGCGGATTATTTCCAGGCCATTCAAATACACCAAGTAGCTGTTTCAGCAGCAAATTAGACGAATAGAGATTATGAGTCAACTAGCAGAATACAATATAAATTGCAAAGAGATTATGATTCATTATATATTAAAGATTGGCAAAACGGGAGTGTTGGGTAATGGGTCAAAATGAGTAACATTTGGTGCGTGTTAAACGGATGCACTAAAGTACCTCAAAAGGATGCACTAAAGGTCCTTAAACGGATGCACTAAAGTACCTTAAACAGATGCAATTAAATAAGTCCGTTCCAAAAATCTTTATACCTGTAATGACGAGTTCATTTAGCAAAGGAACAATTCATCAACTCCAAAACTAGACTATGTTGGAGAACCTTTTTGTGGGTGAACCTAAAACAATGTTGCATTTGCATTAGTCCTTATGAATTAGTCCGTTTGTAGTACATTTCATTTCAAACGGGTCAAACTAGAACCAAAAAAAAAATCTATAAAGGAAACGGATCGAAAAGCGCCCAACTCAATTTAATCATCTAACTTCTCAAATTGTTTTATTGAGTGAATTAGCTTATATTAATGTAGTAAAGATGTTTTTTATTCATCATCACCACGTTAAGTATACCTTTTACAACATAAAAAAAAAGATCGCAAATATACACCATGCCCATACTGAAAATTGTTGTTTTGGCACATCACCCAACAGACCAACCTGCCCATCTTGCCACCTGCTTGTTTTTATAGTGTGTGTTGAGTTGGAAATTTAAAATGGGTCAATTTGTGTTATATTTTTTCTCTGATTAGTCAAGCGGATTAAAGTGTTTAGGTGAACAGAAACCAAGAAATGGGTTGAAATGAAAGTCATTTATTCAGAAGACTAGATTGTAACTGAAATGAAGCAGTTTATAGTTTTCAACATATCTGAGGCACTAATAATATATACAGTTTGCAAAAAAAGTATAATTTTAAGTAGCTAATAGAATAACTAATGACATCATGAATACTATATAGGAAAAAGATGATAACATGATAGGATGATAGCATCAGAACCTTGTTTTACAGCTATTGCAATGTCAGAAACTTCAGCTCTTGTAGGGGTTGGCTAATCAATCATGATTTCTTACATTTTTGTAGCTACTATAACTAGTTTCTGCAAGTTCTACCACCTTTGAATGATCTCTTCCTGATTAAAAACAAACAAATATGATATTTAAAACATGTTCTAATGGTTTAAATAGCTCAAAAAAAGAAAAGTAATTGCATCGACACTGTGAGCACCTTTGCTTGTTGGTCCAATCTTAGGATTATTTGTGGATTCACATATAAGCTATTTTCACAATGTTGATTATGTAATTCTAACAAAGAACATGTGTGGTCAAACCTCGAATATCAAAATTAAGAGTACCTGAAATAAAGGGACTTCTTCAATTGGAAGTTTTAGGGCAAGATCGTCACGTGCAGCCATTGCCTTAAGAAAAGAAACAATATACTTAGACATGTAGTATCTAAAATGACTTACAATGCACTAAACACAAACAATGATGCCTTAATATATCTAACGATGCACTATACTAGTCATACTCATTTGATGCCCTAATGTGTTCAATGACGCACTAAACATATGAACATATGCCCAAGGTATGTCCACCGATGCACTAAAATACAAACGGATGAACTAAATATACATACATGTGCATTAACATGTCTAACAATACACTAATCAAAAATGCCCTAACTTATAACATGGCGCTCTTATGATACTAACAGATTTCCTAATACATTATTTTGATGCACTAATCAAACAAACAAATGCCCTAATTTAACATTAGGCTCTTATCATACCAAGACATGTTGTAACACATTCTTTTGGTGCACTAATTATATAAACAGGTTTTCTTATAACAAGATGCTCTTATCATACTAAGAGATGTCGTAATACATTTTTTATGCACTAATTATACAAACAAATGTTGTAACAAGTCGAGTGATGCCCTAATTATACTAACAGATGCGCTAACGCTTATTTTAGATGCAAAATCAAACAAACATATTCCTTAACTTATAACATGATGATCTTATCTAACAGATGTCGTAACACATCTTTTGATGCACTAATAAAACAAAGAGATGCCCTAACTTATAAGATGATGCTTTTACCATAGTAAGAGATGCAATAACATGAATCAGGATGCACTTATTTAGACAAACTAATGTTGTAACATATCATTAAGGCATATGCACTAAATTGTAATTTAATATATACAAATGCTTTAATATGTAATTTCATTCAGCAATAAAAACAACTATTTTATAACTGACACAATGATGCATTAAAATAACATAAAAATTAATAAAACCTATAATTAAACACTTACTTTTTTTTCTAATGAACGGAATTAGGTCACTTGCTATCCTTAAATTTTGAATATTGATGATTGGAGTGTATGTTTCTGATCAGAGAGTGTGTTTCTGATTGGAGTGTGTTGGTTTTTGATCGAATTTGTGTGTGATGTATGATTGGAATATGTGTTTTTTGACCGGTTCCGGTGTGACAGTGATGGTGGCGACGGTGGTGGTGGTGATGATGGTGGTGGCGATGATGGTGGTGGTGACGGTGCAGGTGGCGATGGTGGTGGTAGTGACTGTGAGTAAGTGTGTTTGAGTCGGTGTGTGTGATATTTGTATTAATAAGATGGAACCTTCCTTCTTTTTAGTTTTTTCTTTCTTTACCCAAGTTTCGATTGTTATCAAAATCTACCCTGCAACTTTTTTTCTCACTTTTTATCTAATTATACTTTTCTCTGTAACCAGACTATATATATATATATATATATATATATATATATATATATATATATATATATAGTGTAACTTTATTTCGAGAACTCATTAAGTCACGGTAATCTGCGAGAACTCTTTTTAGACCATTGGATGAGAAGATCAAGGGCTATAAATGAATGTGGTAGTTTTGTAATTATATCAGGAATAAAACTTATTTAATTAAAAGAAAAAGGGTATTATAGGGTTTTCCAAAATATGCTCATAATAGATAATAATTAAACTAAAAACCACTCCATTCACACGTCTCAATCTCAGAAACTGTTGCCCCTCTTTCTTTTTCATCTCTTTCTTCCGCGCCCCAAACCCTAGCCGCCCCTAATTGTTCATCATCATCATCATCATCGTGTTTTATGCAACCAACCGCCATAGAATATTTGTCACACAACCTATTCTGAATATTGGATCTCACGCACACAAAAAAACCCAGCCGCCATTGAAGGTTCGTCACAAATCATGTAAGATTTAGCCTAATTGAATTGACATACGTATTTGGAGAAGAACACCATTTCTTGTGTTTATGCTGAATTTTATACACTGTCAAGATTTATAAAATAGGTTTGCTTTTAATTGTGATCTAGTTTCACCAATAAAGAACTGGGTTTCTGTCTTCCTGAAAAAATTAAATCAAATCAGCCATCTAATTGGTACCGATTGATACTTTTGTGTGATTTATGATCTCATTGCACTGTCCTTTCACTTTCCTTGTATTTGTTTTTAACTTTTTATTTATGTATTTCTCTCTGATTTTTTCTTGAATAAAATAACAATAAAACGTTAATCTTGTTTATAGAAGTATCAGATTTATGTATAATATAAATTTATATTGTTTTGCTAAGAATATGGGTTACATAATGACCCAACCTTCTATTTACTCCGTTGATAGATAGTAATGAATCAAAAAGAGAAAGAAGTAAAATCTTACGTTAAAGACATCACAAGAAGAGCCAACGAGACACGTAAATGGAGTTGAAGTTTGGAAGGTGAGAAATAACGAAATGAATGTGGCGAAGATCATGTTCGAGAAGAAGCTCGTGGTAAGTATTGTGGTTGTGTGATTAATACTTGGTATTTTGTTTGATAAAATGTTTGATTTTGGTATGATTGTGTAATATTAGGTTTGGGCATCCGTGGGATGTTGATCTTGAGGGTTGAGGAATATATGTTGAAATTTGGCGAATTGGAGGATCAGATTGTTATGAAGGTTAGTTCATCTTTCTTTCCATATTTACATTATATGAGTTTTGTAGAAATTGCACCTGTTGTTTGGAAATAAAAGAGAAAGAGACTCAGAGTGTGGTTAAACATATAAGCTTATATGAAAAAGTAACTAAAGAAGCACCAAAAGGAATGTTTGATACAATAAGGAGGCTTAGATTATCACGTACAGATATCCTCAAGTAAGACATTTCAACTTCAATTTTTAATTCATTTGTGTTATATTATGAGGCTTGGTTTTTGTTAATCTTGTGTTTGGCATGGAAGATTGAAAAGGAGTTCTCATGTATTTGAGGATATCGATTATCTATATAGGTGGTTTTTTAATGATAATCGATTTGGGTGTTTTTTTAATGATATTGATTACATGTTTTAAGGAATGGTACATACATGTTTATGTAAAAAAAAATCAATAAAAATGGTGTACATATGTGTTTTATTGTTCATATAAAATCAAAGATAATATAAAATGGTGTGCATACATGTTTTAAGAATGGTACATACATGTTTTAAGGAATGGTGCATACATGTCTAGTGAAATGTGCATATATGTTTCAAGTATAATATTTGTGTGCTTGTTTCAGGTTCAGATAATAGCATTGAAGACTAACAAGTGGATGAACATATAGATGCTTGAAGATAATTTGCGGCTTTGAGAAGAAACAATTATTGCATATGTATTTTTGTACTTGTAATCTAATCAAATGAAGTGTAACCTATAAGTATATGAATCTTGTTTTTTTTATATAGGTTTATATTCTTTAATTTTTGTATCAAACTTCAAAAAGAATAATGGCTAGTTATACGCCGAAAAATATTGGTTTAGTGGTATAAATATCTAAACAATTGTACAATAGAAACATACATGCACCTCATCGTTAAAAAAAACACGTATGCACCTAACATTCCGAAACCATGAAACATGCATGCACCTCGTCTTTAAAAAAAACATGTATGCACATGTAATATTCTGAAACAATGGCAAAAAAAAAAAAAAAAGGTATTTAATTAAAAACCACAAAAAGAATATAAAAAATGTATTTTACTATAATACCCTTATGGATTAATAATAATTCTTAATATTAAAAAAAATCTCATTGGTTTAGAGGAGTTCTCGCACTTAACAGGGTTCTCAAAATAAAGACCCTTATGTACTCCTCGTAATGCATATTGTGCAACATATTAATGCAACATATCAATTTTGAATTATTAAACCTTTTTATTTAATTCAAAGGGTATAATAGTAAAGTCAATTTTATATTATTTTTATTTAAAAAATCATATTTTCAAAAACATTCAATTTCCCTTTTTTTTTTTTTTTTTTTTTTTTTTTGAACATGCATGTTTTAAAGTCGATTTAGTGCATATGTGTTTTATGAATTAATTTTATTATTTTGGTTTTTGAATAGGTTTTTCGACATACATGTTTTTCATAGTGAAGTGCATACATGTTTTCTAGATAAGTAAGTTTATATAGAAGCAAGAACATGCATGTTAAATACAAAATCCAATATCGATTGATATACAATTAAATACAAATTTCTAAGAAGCGTAAATACATGAATCTAATGGATCTATACACGTGTACAAGTAACATTTAACATAAAAGATATATGTGCACACTCCTTGTTATCAACATTTTAGAAGTCGGACATATATGCACACCGTAGTTGTCAAAGTTCGGAGGTTGGACATATGTGCACGCTCTTTTCAATGTTTCGAAGACCGACAAATGTGCACACTGTTGTCATCATTCTTTTAATTCACTACATCCGATACAAAGAAAAGTATAAAGATTAGGAAAATAAACGCAAACTAATATACACACGTATAAACACATGTATGAGGGCCTAAATTTAATTTTTTTATTTATGTTTTTGGAATAATATTTTTACAATTTATGTTTTTCAAATAGTAAAGTGCCTATGTGTTTTCTAAGTAATGTAAATTTATGAGAAACTAAGAGCATACATGTTAAATGCAAAATAAAGAAGCTATGACCATTAAATTAAAATTATTTGTATAACCACGTTAAAAACATACATGTTAAACCAAGAACATACATGTTAAATATATGTCAAGATTAAATATTTTTAAAATAAAACTCAAGATAACATAACACACATGCACATGCTTAAACTAGCAAACACAAATAAAAATAAATAGAGACCAACTTGTTTTTATGTATTCAAAACATATATAATCCAAACACAAAACATATATGTTTTATTCGTGAACATATATGTTTTATACGTAAACATATATATCTTTCCAAAAACTAAATGACTCATTATAGTTTATACTTAAACATGACTCTTTATATTTTAAAACATGACACTTTGACAACTTTTAAAACATGACACTTTATTATAATCAGATAAATGAATACTTACACTAGAGTTTCAATTCATCGCTATAATTATATGATCATTTATACTCCTATAGGACCACAAAGGGGTCATGTGATCTAAAACAAAACATATACTTACACTAGACTCCTAATGAACACTCATAACCATGCAATTATAGCATGGCAAATTAGCTCATAACAGGACAGTCAAGTAATATGAAGGGCAATTTCAGATGTCAATAATATGATAAATACAAGTATATTAATATCACGAAGTAACCTAGATCATGGTAACACATCAAGAATATTTAGTCCAACCATCACCATAACAAAAAGCATTAAAAATAGTCCAACCAAACATCACCACAACATAAAAGGCCATAATGCATGTTATAATGATTGATAAGATATGTGCAAAAAGATCTTTCAGGTGTAGTCACAACAAAAACCTCAGAACTTGATGCTATTTTTTAACCAACACCACATATCATGATTTAATGACTGCCAACAGTATAGAGCGGCGTCAGACACAACCATGAACCAAGTAAACTAATTTGCACCAGGTCTTAATCAAAGCAGAACTCAACTACAGTGAATTATGAACACTCTTCAAAATATGTAACTTGTAATGCAAAGATAAAAATCAAACCTTCCATAACGAGACGACCCGTTCTTTGAGGAGCTCCCCGGGGTAGAGCTACTCACCTCTCGCCGTGGCTTAAATTTACCAGGTTCAAACCTATCTTCACTTGATTGCTCCCTATCCTTAAAATTATCCTTAAATGTTTCACCATCTCTTTAACCACCAAACCCACGAAATCGTTACTAAGTCATTCTCATCTGTTACACACCACAAGAGTTTAATCAAAAGCGGTTTTAGTTCATCTTTATACCACAAAACTTGTATGCACCCATTTGCAATCGCTTAAAAAAGTCAATGGATAATAAAAAGAACTTAGGTTCGACATTACCATAGAAAAGAAACGAGATGAGATGAAAGAGATGGCGATGGAGTTGAACCCACGATCTTACACCTAACCAAAACACTAATCAACCACGATCTAGTCGCTCACAACAACCCTAAACCCGATCTATCGAACCTCGCTTCAATAGTGGTGGTGGTGGTGTGGCGGCGTGGCGGAGGGATGGCCGAAAAAGGAGGTGGCGGCTGCAAATGGGAGAGATGGGAGGCTGCAATAAATTATGGTTTGAAACCCTAAGTGATTCCCTAAGTTCTAAAATAAAACCGTATCTTTGGCATTATTTTAGCAAAAATTGAATAAACAGTTAAAGATTGTGTGAATGTTAAATACCCATAATGCCCTCAAGAATTAATTATATTAATTTAAAAGAGAAGTGGTTTACTAAATTATGATTGGTCAATAGGAGTTCTCGTAGTTCTCGCACTTAATAGGGTTCTTAAAATAAAGATACACTATATATATATATATATATATATATATATATATATATATATATATATATATATATATATATATATATATATATATATATATATATATATATATATATATATATATATATATATATATATATATATATATATATATAGAGTGCGGTTCTAGAGAAAAGTGTAATTAGAGAGAAAAGTGAGAAAAAGTTATAGGGTCTATTTTGAAACATCTCAAACTTCGGGGGTAAGTTTTGAAAACCACCCCACCCACCACCCCCACCCCACCCCCTCGCAAAAATTTTTTTCCAAAAAAATTTTTTTTGGGCAATTTTTTTTTTTTTCCCGCCAAAATTTATAAGCGTGATGCACCTTTTTTTCCGTGCATCTCGCTTATAAAATTGATGCATCATAGTTATAACTACTTTTTAACCGTGATTCACCAAAATAAAAGGTGCATCACATCGCATATGTTATTAACTTATTCCATAAAAGTTTTGAATTAGAACCTTCAACCTTTGTGTATAAAGAGAGATTTTCAAATGATTCAACACGTTTATTTTATTAATCACATGGTTAATATACAATGAAATCAATTATCCTAACATGTTTCGAGTTATTTTGTTTTACTTTTCATCAATTCACGATGGTTAATATGCACTGGCGTTATCGCAATGACAAAACATGTTATAACAAAGAGATGCGGCACTACCATGGCTACCATCCGTCCCTGGTTGTACAAGTAATGCCCCTTATAGAATATAGTACACTAAGTTATTGCAATGTTATAGGAGCATATTAGGTAATGATCGTTGGGTGCATATCGGTTATAAAAATTGGTGCATCATAGTTATAACTACTTTTTTTAACCGTGATTCACCAATATAAAAGGTGCATCAATCGCATATGATTAACTTATTACGAAAACTTTGAATTAAAACCCTCAACCTTTTGTATAAAAGAGATTTTAAGCGATTCAACACGCTTATTTTATTAATCACGTGGTTAATATACAATGAAATCAACTATCCTAACATGTTTCGTAGTCATTTTATTAATCACATGGTTAACATACTTTTCATCAATTCACGATTGTTAATATGCACTTGTGTTATCCCAATGACAAAGCATGCGGCGCACTGTGGCTACCATGGATCCGTCTCTCGGGTGTACACTAATGCCCTTAAAAACATAGTATACTAAGTTATTGCAATGTTATTGAAGCATATTAGGTAACAATAATTGGGTGCATCTCGGTTATAAAAATCGGTGCATCATAGTTATAACTAATTTTATAAGCGTGATGCACCAAAATAAAAAGGTGCATCGGTGTTATAAAATTTTGGCCCAAAAAAAAAAAATTTTTTGGCCCCTAAAAAATTTTCTTGGCGGAATTTTTTTTTTTTTTGGGAATTGGGTGGGGGGGTAGGGTGCGAATTTACAAAAGTTCCTTAAAGAATGAAGGAAAATACAATTAGGTCCCTGTAGTTTGGTGTAAAAAAAGGGAGGGAAGAGGGGGTGATCCAATGGTTGAGATTACTTTTCTCACTTTTCTCTTGAGATCAACTTTTTAAATGATCCAATCTCTATATATATATATATACTAGACTATAGACCCGCGGGTTTCGCGGGTGGCAATTAAAAAACTACAATTTAAGATAACTTGAAAAATACAATATACATGTCCCTTACTTGATTAAAATAAAACATTCACCAAACATATAGGACATGTAGGAGTGTTTGTTTTACATAATTAAGCGAGACTTGTGAGCTTATTTAACTTTATAAAATATCATAAGCCGCTTTGTATTACAAATACATATTTAAAATAAAACATTCATAAATTATATCACGGTGTTTGTCTTACCTTATATATTAAGTAGGGTTATGAGCTTATATAACTTTTGAAAAGATCACAAACTCATTTTTTTTTGCTTACGAACTTATGAAGTTGAGCTATTACAGTCTAAAGGAATTGGGATATGTAGAAATCAAGAATAACCAACGCCATGATAAGCGACATGTTTGATACTTTACATTTTTCATGGTCGTAAATCAACACCTTGATCCTTTGCGACTTTTGATGGAAGAAACTCCAACATCGAGTTGTTCATGTGAATAAAGTTGAGGGAGGGAAAAAAAGGTACATATTTCACTTGACTTTTGTTGAATAGCATATGTAATACACACATAAAATGGTCGTCAAGATCCACTAAGTGGGGACTCTAATATAGCTTAATTAGTTCTCTAACAAAACAATCAATTTGCATTGAAGCACCTACCAGGCGAATCTTTGCCTCCGTGGAAAGGATGATTCATTCGGATCGACATGAGAGTCAATACACAAAAGAAGAGCACAATTTATAGTTATCTTTATAACTATTTAAAAGATAAGGCGAATCAAGATATCATTATAAATTGTGTAAAAACATATCGGTTGGGAAATCTGTAAGTAGTCACTATATAAGTATAAAGATGCAAGCAATTTTAATGATTAGTTAAACATATGAGTTTGGAAATATTAAAATGACGTATGCCATAGCTAACATATACTTTGAACAATTTAACAATACATGTAGTTTTGTATACACACCACCCACACATCATCATTCAAATAAAAATTCCAATACTTAGATGCAAGTAAATATTTATTGGAAGGCAAAATGTATTGTAACACCACCAATGATGAAGGCTAAGCAGGTAACCAAAGAACTAAGCTTCCTATAAAGTAAACAAAAAGAGGTCTTTCACAGCAATTTACTGATAAATGCTCATCCATGGGTGCCAAATAATATGCAGCAACACCAATTAGCATTAATATTCACTCGCAAATACATTAACATGTACATAGGAAATCCTTTTTTCTCTATTTTCTAACCGAGAGCAACAACCAACAAATGAAGTAACCAACATGTCAACACACCAGGACAACTGTGTGCTTAAACAAACCAACATTTCCTTCACTTTTTTCCCAATCAGACGTTACCCACCAGCTCTACTAATCATCTCTTTGCCACAACATACAAAACCATAAAAAAAAAAATAATAAATAAATAAATAAATAAATACGACAGCAAAAGGTTGCAGTTTAGTAGGCATGTTTACAATTAGTTATTTAAGCACCACTTTATTTAACCAAGAAAAGTTGCACTACATTATTTTGTATTATGAAATTATAGTACAATAAGATTAACCAAGGCGCTGAATGCAATGAATATCGTTATAAACTCAAACAAAACCCAAGTCCAAGAACCCAAACCAAAACATATAGCCATATTCTGAAACCTGATATACAGTAAAACCTCTATAAATTAATACTGATAAATTAATAACCTCGATAAAATTAATAATTTGTCCAGTCCCAACTTGGGACTAGTACAAATTGGACTCAATCGATAAAATAATAAGATAATAATTTTTTGAAACCCCTGTATATATATTAGTCCGGTGAAACTATAAATTAATAATCACTAAAATTCCATATATATGTATATATGTGTGTGAGAGAGAGAGAGATACACTTCTAAATTCTAAGATTGATTAGTAAAAATGAATCCATAGTCACTTGTTTTTTGTTTAACTTCGAATCTATATTGAGTTTATCATAAAATCTCCTTATTGCACTAAAGAGTTGGTGCGTTATCTTCTCGTATTGCAACAAAAAGTGTTAATTTTATTTTCATAAAGTGTAAATGTGTATTTATAAAATGTTAATTGGAACTTGTTTTTTAAATTTATTTTTCATCTTTAATGAGTGTAAATTGTAACTAGCTGGTAAATTAGATTTGAAAATTTAAAGTCATACGTAAAACCTCTTTAAATTAATAAATTATTAATTTATCGATATAATAATATCTCGCTAAATTAATAAAATATTTCGGTCCCAACACTATTAATTTATAGAGGTTTTACTGTAGATAAGTAAACTAACACTAAGTGACCACAATCATGAAACACAAAGAAAAATTCTTGTACTTAATGCTTGGCAAACCCTACCCTCAAACTTTTCTTTCATTAAGTAGAATACACCCGAAACTTGTCTTCCTTTCTCAAGAAAAGGGAAATCGGTGTACCCTACAACATGATCATGGCTATAAAAAGTAATCGTTGCATACCTTGATTGAACGTGAGTTTAGCTCGAGCCTTAAAAATAAGGTCTGAATAAGAACTTGATTATAAGTCACATGATGTAGCCCAAGTTCTCTATTACCCAACACGCAAATGCGAAATTCAAGTTCCCACCTAAGCTTCTATCCAATATTTCATCAACTTACCCACCTCAGCTTTTGTTTTATCAAGTCTTAAATGACTACTTACAAAAAGTTATGTTGAACTCAACAAATCATCAGTTTTCAGTTTCCATCGACCATTACCATTCATCTTCTTAACACTACAAATTTAAAAAAATCAAATAATCAGCCTAAATTAACAAACCTTATTCATTAAGATTCATTGAAAAAACCTTATATTAAACTTCACACATCAAAAAGTAACCACTATGACTCAAAAAACAATTTGCAATTTGGATGTTTCAATTATAGCAGAAATTTGTCTTAATTCATCATCACAATTAAATCTTCAGTTACAAATATATACCAAAATCACTATACTTGAATTACAGCACCAAACTGATGATGAATAAAAGATAAAACATGCGCAGAATTAAACACATAAAAAGTGATTAAAAAAGCGGTCAAGCGGGTATGAGTAAAGGAGCTTACAATTGGCGAAGAACAAAATCAGTTTCTAATTCAAAGATTTAAACTAAAATTGTAGTGACTTTCATTTTTGTTAACAAAATTTGTACACTATTTATCACATAAAGGGTTGTTTGGGTAAAATTTTTTGAAGCTTCTTCGCTTAATGCATCTTGCAAAGTTACCAACCCAAACATTTTGGTAAAGTTAAACACAACTACTTATGTCAAACGATTAGAGTAATCAGTTTATGCTTGCTATTTCAAAGATTAATTGTCTAAAACATTTGTTAAACATCAAGCCCGGCCTTAAACATGTAGCACAATCACAAATTAACCAAAGAATACATAAGGCTATAGCATACCATTCAAAAGTTGTGGTCTAATAAACTATTATGGGTATGTTTGGCGAAATGGGCTGGGGCTGGGGTTAGGGCTATGACTTATATTATAAGCCGAAATTAAATTTTGTATTTTTATAAACTTGTTTGGCAAATGGGGTGGAGCTGGGGCTTATTATTGCAAAATTACTAAAAATGACATAATTGAATGAGTTTTTGTATATGTTAGATATTTTTGTGGGTAAATAAGTAATTTATTCTTCAAAAGCCGGGGCTAAAGTTTTTAGTCCCTTTTATGAGGCTAAAGTTTTTAGCCGACTTATTTTATAAGCCCTTCCATAAGCCCTATGACAAACGAGACTTATTTTATTAGCCGACTTATTTTAAAAGCCCAAGCCCCAATAAGCCCCATTTAAGCCCTCGCCAAACATAGCCTATATCTTACATGTGATTAACCATTCACAAATTAACCATATAGATGAGCGAGATCCGATTTTAAGTTACATATAACATCTTGATTAAGCACCCAAATATGACCGTGACGAGTTACATTTTTTTCAATATGAACACCCAAATTAAAATCACACAAACTAAAATGAAGATGCAAATTAACAACATATTGCATCCTATTTACACTTAAGATGAATAATGATAACAAAACCCCTAATATGAATCGTCATAATAAAACCCCCCAATATGATTAGGGTATAAAAAAATTAATACAAATAAATTATTTACCTTAATCGAATGTTGTTTCTTGCTGTTGGTAAAAATAGTTTCAACACTGATGATATGGATGAACATAAGCTATTTTAGATGGATCGTGTGATTCATGAATAAAAGATTTGTGAATTTAGAACTTTGATATTATCCTTGAATCAAAACATTACCGATGATATAGAAACTTTGGTAACCTTATCAAAATTGTGAAATTTGGCAAAAAGACGGTTGGAAGTCAAAATGCTATAAAAAAAAAGCGTACGTGGCATAATGGCGTCAATATGACGTCATATAAGGGCAAATGGCATTCAAAAAGTTTTCATTTATTATATATAAAGATATATATATATATATATATATATATAGTAAACTTTATTTTGAGAACCCATTAAGTCGAGAGGCTGCGAGAACCCTTTATACACCGTTAGATGAGTTGATCAATGGTTAAAAATGAATGTGTCATTTATGTAAATAATAAAAAATCATGTTAATTGCTGTAATTAATGTAAGGGTAATTAGGGGATATCAAAATCATATATTTTTTTGAAACCGTCCAAAATTGTTCCATTTTAATAGGATCTGGAGAAGTTTTGTATTCCTATATCACTTCTTCATTATTTGCCTCCATCTCATAAAAAACCCTAGCCACTTCATCACCAAAGTACCTCTTGCAGTCCAATCAACATCGATCCCTCTTCATCCGTGAAACCGACACCACCAACCTTCGATGTGTCAAACCGACATCCCAACTGCCGTTTTGTCCGATAGTGGTGGTTGCAAGCTGTCACCGCCTTGTAGAGGTGGTGTTCATCGCATACAATTTGTAAGTCAAACCGACATCCTATCTTTTAGTATATACAAAGTATAACATTATATTCTAGGGATTAGCACCTGTTTATATGGTTTAGCATTTTTCCCAAATCAATCTGTTATTTAGTTTTAAAAAGAATTATTTTGGGTTAATGAAAGGCTTTACCACGTTTAATTGAATGTATATAGTGGAACTCGTTTTTGTGTTCTATATCCATGCTTTGAAATTCTATTTTTTTAAAAATCCGGAAGTTTTTATTTTTCTTTAAAGTTCCGAATTTTATTTAGATCTAATGTTTTATTTGTAGATTTATTGATTTTTTTGTAGATCTATTTTTATTTTAAAGGAAAAAGAGTATGTTATAGTTTATTTTTTTGTGCTTAGACATGGTTAATTGGAATATGTACGTTCAAAACATGTATGTTTTAAAACTTGAATGCTTCTAAACATGTATGCTAAAAACATGTATGTTCTAAAAACATGTATGTTCTAATTGATGAAAACATGTATGTTTTAATTGTTTTTGTTCATGCTTGTTTGATTGATGAAAATAACGGTATCATTGAAGGCCGAAGTGGATGAATACAAATATACATGAAGATAATTTGCGACTTTTGAAGATATCGATTATTGCATATGTGTTTTTGTACTTGTAATTAAATGAAATGTAACATTTAAGTATATGAATCTTGTTTTTCTTTTATAATGGTTTATGTTTTTAATTTATGCTTCAAACTTCAAAAATAATAATAATGCTAGCAAAAAACATGCATGTACTTCACTAAAAAAAAATCATGCTTATAAAAAATATACATGTACTTCACTAAAAAAATCATGCTTAAAAACATGCAAAAACATACATGTACTTCACTAAAAAAATCATGCAAAAACATATATGTACTTCACTAAAAAAAAATGCATGCACCATGCTTAAAAAAAAAAAAAAAAAAAATCCGAAAATTTAGGAATGCTTAAAATCGGATTTAATAAAAAAATAATAAATATATAAAAATTGTATTTTACTATAATACCCTTTTGGATTAATAATAATTTTAATATTTAAAAAATCTCATTGGTTTAGAAGGGTTCTCATAGTTCTCGTGACTTAACAAGGTTTCTCGAATAAAGGTCCCTATATATATATATATATATTCCATCTCGATTTCTTATTCATTTGATAAACACAATATTTACTTCTTTCTACATCACATAGGTGCTTTCATTTTTTTTACAACATTCACTTACTTTGTAGCATCATATTAATTTTTATTTTGATAAACACAGTATGTTGAACCAGCAAGTCACCCCTTTGTGTTATGTCGATTCTATGATGGATAACATTAATTTGAAAGTCAGATGTGTAAGCAAATGGTTTTCACATTCTTAAGGAAAACCAACTCCCATTAAGAGTTTGGAACGTGTTATTCAAGATGAGCATGTTAGCAAGGATTATTTCTTAAAATATATAATACCCGTTTTATTGATCAGAATCATTTAATAACAAAGTTTTTTGCATCAGGAAACCGCATCCAATGCACCATTAGGAAAACTAATATGCACAAATACGATGAAGTACTTCAGGAGGGTATGTGCTATTTTATTAGCAATTTTCATGTGATAAAAAATGGAGGTAAATACCCTTTATTTACCCACCAGTACAAGATTGTGTTTTTTTAAAACACTGCCTTGACCCCCACAGACCAGATCGACAAAAACTTGAAATAATTCAAGTTTGAACCATTCACCAGCTTTATTATGGGATACATCACCGAAGCTGATACAGTTGGTATGTGACTTTTACTATAATTACTTACATATTAAAAATATTTTCCTATAAACCTTTTTGCTTAATTATACTTTATATATATAGTGACACTATGATACACATATGTCATTGGTACAAATGCCTTTATTGGGGATCCTATACGTTAATTTATTATAATTATCAATCTAAAAGTTATGTATATAAAAGTACTATATTATAATAAATATCAAATATTTAATGCACGCAGTGGAAACATATTGGAGTGTTGTTTCTTTAATGCAGTGGCTGACATGTTTAAAGAAATTGCATCTAACAGATAATCATCCGGACATGTTGTTCTCATCATTCAGTTAGCGAAAGTCCTTTATTGGAACGATTTTATACTATAAACTATAAAACTGCTAAAATTGTCAATTTAATGCATGTAAAATTATCTTACTTTTATGTAGGTACCCCAACTATTGCCATCATCATAGTTTATCCGGTAAGATATATATCAATGACGATACTCCTCAGGTTAAGGTGTTTAAACTGAGGTAACAAAAACCCAGACTTGCATAACACTTTCAATTCAAAAAAATAATTTTCTTACATCATTATGTGTTGTAGGTATCAAGCGAATTATGGATAATGTGAAAACTGACAATTTAGGGAGTCTATTTTAGGTAACCGCATTACGTTAAACTAAACCAAGTTTTGCCTTTAACACTATTTATATCAACCGTGACTTGATTTTATATCGTCTATTGATTTTTATGGTTTATTTCATTATTGGACGAGTTATCGTGTGAGTTTTAACTCTTTTTGGTAGACACTATTCGATTCGGCATTATAAAAGCCTAAAACGAGAAATAACGTAACTTTTAGACCGTAACTCAAAAATTTGCAAATAAATAGTCAAAACTCGTGGAAAAACATAAATAACGATAATAGAAAGTCGAATGAACGTCGTGGGACACTCGGGGGACAATTTATAAGCTCGGGAATGAGTAAACGGGATAGTTTACGAAAAACGACGCCCCCGACCCCTCATCTTTTCCCCTAGCCGGCGCCCCTCCTCCTCTTTTTATTTTTTTTAGGTCCCTCATGCCCAAGTATATAAACCACCATCCTACCCTCATTTCATCTCTTTCACTCTCTCACTAAAAACACACACTAACACCTTTCTCTCTCTAACTCTCTCTCTCTCTTCCAAATAATTAAAACCCTAACCCTAAACACTATAACCGCCGCCTTTTCGCGAGATTCCGTAGCACACCACAGCGTGACCACACACCACCACCACCATCTTAAAGATCTTTCTCCCCTCTTTCGAACCATATATGGCACACGCCATATAGACCTCCATAACATCTCCAAATCTTGAAAATACGATTCGGATATTTAGGGTTTCAAGTGGGTTTTACAATTCGTGTTTGAAAAAGGTAAAAGGGACTTGAATACGTCTTGTTTGAGCATAGAAAAGCCATGTACAACCCTTTTAGGGTTCGTATATGTGGCGACTTTTAGGGCTTTTGGTTTAAACGTGAGATTAAATCTAATTAACAATTAAATAAACATGTAGCTAGTGTTTTGGTATCATGTGGCGTATCATATTGTTGGGTTTTTGCATTTTAGGTCTAGTTTATTGTTTTTGATTAGGAATAGACGATGGGTTTGATGTTTGGTTAATGATTGGAGGTTGATTGATTGTGTTTAGATGTTGTGGTATTGATTTGGGAGTGTTTGGATGGTGTTAGGTTGTGGTGATGGGGCGTATGCATCATGAAACCCACGTATGGGTCTTGGGTGGTGTCGTACGTGACCCACATGGACCAAGGGTCCGGGTTGAGTTGTCGTGGTAGCTTGTTGGTTGATATTGTTGGTGTTTGGATGAGACGCGTGGAGCCGAAAAGCTTCTAGAGCTTGTTTGGTTCACGTGGTCTTAACCGTGACCATGTCATGACCATTAGGGTCATAACATTGGTTTCGGGTACATTTGGTTGGTTGATTGGTTGAGGAGATTGATTTGAGTTGATTTGAGATTGAATTGCGCTATCATGACTTTTATTTGGACTTGATATATATATATTGTCAACTTTGAGCAACGTCGGTGTTACTTTGACTTTTTAGTCAATAGTTGACCCCGACAACGCCGTAACATGGACTTTAGTATAGTTTGGACTATTGATTGATTAAAAGCCGAGAAGTCATGACTCGTGCTCGTGGACTCGAAACGAATAACGATATGAAACTAAAATTGGAATTTGACGAAATGTATATATGAAAATGCTAATAAACTATGAAATATTAATAATAAAAAGGATTTTATAAAAATATCGATAACAAGACTTATCTTGTTATTTACTATTTTAAATAGAAACTAACGACTAAAAATGAAAATGTTTTATAATAAATAAGTAATTAATATTTCGAGTGCACGTTTATCGAAATATGCCAATTATGGGCATTTAATACTAGTTTCAAGTATTTATTTACTTACGTTGTGTGCATGGGTTACGGATAACCTAACATTAATAGTGTTGATCCACGTAGGTAGAGGACTTATTAGGTTGACGAATCTAATAAGAGGCCGCAAGGTACGTTGGGTAACATTATTAATGGGTGAATTATCCTTATGACTCTTTAGGATGCGACCGGTTTATGGAATGATAAGCGACACGAATAAATAATTGAGTTTATCGAGTTGACGAATTCGATAAGGTCTACTATTTATTCCGAAACTTATTGGACTATGGAGCTTATCGCTTATATGTCTCATTGTGTTGCATTGAGTCACATATTGGTTGTTTGAGTGCATTCATGGCATCATATTGAGTCGATACACCCATATGAGGATACCAAACACTGGGACTAAACGGTGAAGCGAGACATTTTTGGAAATAACGAAATAGAATACATTGGGGTGGATAACGTTGATTTTGGGAAATATATACTAAAATTGGTTTACATTAATAGGTTGTGCCGAGTCAATATTTGCTGAGCCTTGATTACCTGTTATCTTCTGCTAGTGTTTATTTGTGCGTTGCTTACTTAAGGTGAGTTTCATAGCCCCATTTTATCTATGTTTTAACTAAATTGGGGTGAGAATCATGCTCTTGTTTTGGACCTTTAAAACTATTTGGATTTGCTTATGTGCTTGACTGTTTAGATAGATGTGTGGTAGTCGTTGCCTTAGACTAGAGTAGCAATCCTAATTGCTATAACTGCTGCCTAGCTAAGAGTAGACTTCTACCTCGACCTAGTCCGGGGTTAGCAATTATTCTAGACTTTGCTATGACAGTGCTAGACTAGAGTCGCTGGGCTCGTGTGATCACTGGATGCGTGATATGGATTGTGATTTCGGATATGAAACGGTTTTTGAATGATGTGTATCTATCTTAAGTCTCGCATAGCAAATCAACTCCTATAGGTCCACTATGTTTTATTGAATTTAAACCTATGAACTCACCAGCGTAAGCTGACCTTTTAGCATGTTTTCTCAGGTATTTAAGTGATGTTTGGAGTACGTGCTTGGTGGAAGCTTGGTAAGGAGGTATCGTTCAAGGATCATATTTGACTCTGATAATTTATGGGGACCTATTTTATTAAATCATGTTTGGGCCTAAGATTTACATTTTGGGATTAATGTTTTGAATATTTAAATTTGGGATTGGTTTTGAATGTTAAATGACTATCTTGTTTGCTATACTTGTGTGCGATACCAATCCAGTCGTAACGCCCCGAAAACTTGATTAAGTCTTCCGCTGTACCGAGATTTGGGGGTGTTACAGATTGGTATCAGATCTCAAGGTTATAGAGAACTAGGTATTTAATAAACCCTAAACTATAACCACTTTTTAAGAAAATTGATCCTCGACCGACGCACGCCCGCTTGCCAAGCCGAAGCTTCTTATTTGATTATGGTATGAACTGCGATTTGACTTATGAGACGTTACGTTTTGGGATATGATTAATAATTTTAGGTAAATGTGATGCGATTATCGAGATATTACGGATTTTATTTGAGTTATCAAATATGTTATGATTTTGAGATTTTTAGCTCGATTGATTTGATATGGGATTATGGGATAGAACTGAACTTACATGTTTTATTTAAAGGTATATTTTGAGTAATCGGTACCTCCATTTTTTAAAACTTTCATTATGTGATACATGTTTTGATTGAGTTGATGCGCTTATTAAAAGTAGTTGTTTTCGAACACTTATACCTACCCTATGCCTTTGTCATGGACTATGCCTTCACTAGCTTTTGATGTGTCCGAGGATGTCCTTCTTCTTGCTAGTTCCCAAAGATTGACTCTCATGACGGTTGCGCATGGTGATCCTTGTGAGATTACCCATCACTCTAGTTCATCATCATCATCGGATCGCCTAGCTCATCTAGGCGGCTCATTTTACATCAAGTCTTAGCACGAGCCCGGACTCCTAGACTTGCTCATGGTACGCCGCATGTCCGTGCGACCACCATTATCACCTATCCGCTTAGCGACCCACTCTTCCGTCATCACCACCAAGATCACCATGTCTTAGAGACCTAGATCCCTAATGTACCACCTCGGAATTTACTCGCAGAGACTTCAACTCATGGACTCTCCTCCGAGGATGAGGGCGAGGAGGAGCATGAGGTCGAGGAGGAGCATGAGATTGAGGAGCAGATGTAGATGAGGATGAGGATCCTCGGGAGGAGGATGATGAGGATATCCCGAAGAGGTACTCCTCCATTCAGAGTCCAAACATTCTCCGTGACCGTGCTCTCCTTTGCTTGAGCCCCGATTCTCCTGGACAATCTTTTGATTTCGATTCACCTCCACATTCACCGAGATAGGTAGCAGTTAGGATTTGAGATACCATCGAGATTGCTTGAGCCCGAGGAGTATGGAGGTGCGGGTCTCGATCTGGAAGAGGATTATATCCCGAATATTAGTCTCGATGGGTTGTCGGATCGATTAGGCGGAGTGACAAGGACCGGTGTAGAGGATTTGAGGATAGATTTGACTAAGATGGAGAAAAGTCGATGGCCACGAGAGAGGTCTGCCGGGACTTTATGAGCGGTGGGAGACCGGCATGCAGAGTGTTCGATAGCCCAGGAGGCAGACCAAGTGCTTCGGCGCAAGGTCGATGAGTTGGAGAAGGAGGTCGTGAATCTTAGGAAAGATTGCGACTCTCAGCGTTTGGGGATTTTGTCACTATGGAGTGTGATGGATGATGTTTGGAGATCATTTAGGAGTGCCCGTAGTCGTGGCTAGATAGTGTTAGATTCATGGCTTTGTACCATCTTGAAACTAAGTAGTACTTGGTTCGAGATGTAGGTTTATCCTAGTTATCTTATTAGTATCGTTGTTAGGATCGTTTTTGATTTCTCTGTATCCTTTCATGTATTCCACCTTGAAACCTATGAGTTATGGTTATTAGAACGTGCATCCTTTAGTTATGATTCGGTCTCTGGTTGTTTTGTTATGGTAGAATGTTATCCTTGTTGACCTTGATTATGTATTCGAGCGTTAGTGGTGATCCTTGGAACCCAACTCTATCTTTTGGGCGTGAATTGTGAACTTATGAAACTGTTATTCTTGCCTTCGAATGATGGCAACAAGACAAAACCGCCTAGGAACAACCGAGCAGCTCCGCCGCTGAGGTTGCCACGTCTGGCCGAGGTCGCCGTCCGACCCCGACCACTCCACCGTTGAGAACCTCGAACACTAATAACCCGAATATAGAGAACCCAAATGTGAACAACCGTCATGAGAATGGTCCTGTTCACAAAACCCTCCACCGTGAACCCAACCCACATTGACCGACCAGTGACGCAACGTGTCACCGAATCGCTAATGAAGTCAAATCTCTAACACTGGTGGAACCCAATGTTGAATCGAACTCGAGGTTGTACCTACAAAGAGTTCGATTCGCGGTCCCATCGAGTTCGGAGGAACCGAGGGAGTAGTTTACCTAACTAGGTGGTTAGAGAAAACGAATCAGGTTTACCGTTAGCAATTGTGATGAGGATTGTAAGGTTAAGTATGCAAAATTTACCTTGAAGGACGAGCGTTGACCGGTGGAACAACTATCACAGTTAGTAGGAAGTGATGTAGCTTATAGCATGACTTGGACTCGATTTAAGACTCTCCGATCAAGACTTCTTGTCCTAGGAATGAAATTAAGAAGTTAGAGATTGAGTTCGGAACCATAAGGTTAAAATGCATCGACATGACAACTTACAATCGTCGTTTCCAAGAGTTGTCGTTGCTTTGCCCTGATATGGTTCGCACTGAAGACCTTAAGATTGAGAGGTATACCGATGGATTGCCTTTAGCTACTCGAAATGATGTCATCGCTGCGAAGCCAATTAATTTGCATGAGGCAATTATTGTGGCTCAGCGTTTGATGGACTCTTATGTATTAGAAGTAGGAGACAAGGGTAAGAGTGATAGGAGTGATAAGATGAAAAGGAATGAAGTTGTTAAAGGGAATGGCAACAAACGGCATGAGACAGCCAGTGTGTTCGCCATAGGAAATGGAGAAAGGAAGGGTTATGAAGGTAGTAGACCCATGTGTGGTCGTTGCAATCGACACCGCCATGGACCTTGACCGAATGTGTGTAGGAAGTGCTCTAAGGTAGGACACTCGGCCAAAGACTATAGGTCCCGACCACTTGCTGCTGCTCAAACTGTACAAGGAGTGGACTGGAAGGCCACTGTCACCTATTTTGGATGTGGAAAGAAAGGGCACTACAAGAATGAGTGCCGAAAGCCGTGGATGAGAGGAAATCCCGGTAATGTAGGAGGATTTGTTAATCGAGGTGTGAGAAGTAATGGCTTAAACCCTATGAAGCGTGAGGTTGTGGAGAATCAGGGAAATCAGAGTGCTAGGAATCAGCAGAGAGACATGGGAACAACACGTGTTTACGCTATTAGGAAGAGAGCT
Organism: Chrysanthemum lavandulifolium; assembly: GCA_022545495.1. NCBI lineage: Eukaryota > Viridiplantae > Streptophyta > Magnoliopsida > Asterales > Asteraceae > Chrysanthemum > Chrysanthemum lavandulifolium. The sequence continues at coordinate 66,524,903 of CM040246.1, forward strand.
AGTGAGGACCCTAACGTAGTTACGGGTACGTTCCTTCTCAATAATCGCTATGCTTCCATACTGTTTGATACTGGTGCGGATATGAGTTTCATATCCACCGACTTTATGCCATTACTAGGAATCTCCCAAACACCTCTCGGGTTTAGTTACGATGTGGAATTAGCTAATGGAAATAGGGAGAAGATAGACACCGTAGTCCGAGGTTGTACCTTAAGTTTCTTAGACCACCCGCTTTAGCATAGACCTATTGCCGCCACCTTGGGAAGTTTTGACGTCATTATCGGAATGGATTGGTTGTCGAAGAACGATGCACACATCATCTGCGATGAGAAGATCGTATGATACCGTATGGCGGAAAAGTTCGAGCATACAAGGAGATCGGAGCGACTGTGGAAGTCCTTCCGGTTGAGCATCATCTCTTGTAATTAGGCCCGAGTACATCGATGAGGAGGTTGTCTTTTCTTGGCTCGAATTTCAAAAGAAAAGCGAGGAGAAGAGTGAAAGACACCTTAATGATGTACCCGTCGTTAGAGAATTTCGGATGTGTTTCCGACGATATGCCGTGGATTCCACCCGTCCGACAAGTGGAATTCCAAATAGAGTTGATACCCTGTCTTGCACAGAAACCCCAACCCGACAAGGGCGGAAGTGTCACATTCTGGTGTCATATCAGAACATACAATTAAAAGCGGAAGTCTTAAGAATAACGTATCAAGTCATTTAAACAATGACTTACAAGGAAAAATTAAAAAATCCAAAATGTCTAAAATAAAAAGAAATCTCAAACGATAGCCCGACAAATAAGTCCAAATAATAAGGTAACTAGGGTTGGTCCACTCGGATAATCCAACTCTCGACCACCAAAGCCCATCTTCAAACCTAAAACCCGCCAGAGAAAAGAAATGCGGTGAGCTTAAAAAGCCCAAAGGAATGATATAACAAAATGAAAGTTGAATAAAATCGAAATGCGAAATGGAAAATGAAACCGATAACAAGGTCGCAACGAAGGAACCAATGAGTCAAGGAGGATCCTGCAGAACACACTTATACAAATATCCAAAGAATGATAACAAGGAGAATGAAGCAAAGCAAAGCATCGATGACATATATACAAGCACATACAAGCCGTGCATACAAGTCATCAAACATAAGCAAGCATAGTGATATCGTATCCACACAACATATAAATGACATACAATCAATTTAGGAACTCGTAAGACATAGAAATCAATTCAGAACTCGTAAGACAAGCGAAACAATTAGTTAATAAGTGAGCATGGCAATTCACACAGTCAAAACCCTTAGTTGAAAACATAACCAATGCCATAACAAATAAGTACTAACAACAACAACACATGGCGGTACACGTAATAAGTAGGTATACAAAGATAAAGATGTAATTAAATGAATTAAAGACATAGCAGGGCAATTAAACAAATTAACAAGCCAGACGTCACAGTCGAACCATTTACCCAATCAAACCGTAGCATAGATGTAATGTAAACATGGCGGTCAACAATAAAAGATAAGAATACAACGGATAGTCATAGTCCACGAGATTAACTTAACGAAGTACACATAATAAGCAGACAAAACCATCGACACACATTAGCATGGTCACCGAGACAATTCGAGAGGTTCACATAACGGTGAGATCACATATCATCGATGAAAACAGTAACTCGGATAACCGCATATTAATCACATCATAGCGGGATAATCGGTGGTCACATAAAACATAAATAGCATAAACAAATCAAATAAACACATAATAACCGGTGACGTGAATGGAACGATAGTCCGAAATAACGGAATGAGAGTGTGATGATCAAAGAAATGGAATATATATATATTGGTAGTAGAGTGAGTCATATAAGGTCTTGAGTAATGAACAATTAGCGTAGCATATGGTGCGTTGGGGAATACAAAAGGTACAATATAGGTATATCAAAGGTGTAAGGGTTGTCGAAATCTACCACGAGCCCGGAACATATCATATCATAAGTAACCATTGTATTCGGAGGGTGACCTCGAATACCATACATAATAGGAGGAGTCCTCGGAACAAATGGAGTAGCTAGCTCCGAATGTGAAGACGCGTATTGCACACGACATCATTCACCATATAAATCATATCATATCATATCATATCATGTTAAATCCACTAAAACATATCATATCTAGGATGCATCCATACGCCCGGAACATATCATAGTGGCCAAATCATATACATATAGTGAGCTCATAATCATATCATATCATAATGGGACGGTGTGTAACATCACTCAGACACACCGAGTCATGCCATTGGTGCATCAATGACACGGTCATGTTACCTTCATGACTAGGAACACATATTTGGCTCGGGTATCAAACCGACGGGTCAAAGCATAATCATATCATATCATATCATAATGGGTTCATATCAAATTTCATATCAAAGGTTCATATCGAAGTTTCATATCAAAGGTTCATATCAGAGTTCCATAACATAAGTTCAAAATCAGAGGTTCATAATCAGATGGTTCACAGTCAGATGGTTCATAATCGGAAGGTTCATAATCATAAGGTTCATAATCAGAAGGTTCATAATCAGAAGTTCATAATCATAACAAACGAATATCATAGCCGACAGAATCATATTAAAGGATTATGTCGGAATCATATCAAAAGGATCATAGCATAAGGAGATCATAGCAATGGAACATCATAAGCGAAACAAAGTAAAGGATCAGAAAGTCATGAGAAATCCCTACTGAAAAGGGATAGAATATCTGTACCTTAACGCCGATGAAAGGAAAGCAAACGAATGAATGAACACAAAGATACGACGCCACGTCTTCTTCAACGAATCTACACGGATTACGGTTCGTACAATACTTATTAGCTCATTTAAGTCATAACAGATTTATCGTATTAATATTTTTAGAATCATACGCGTATTCTCATTTTTAGTAATAGACTGAAATAAATACTTTAGGGTAATAATTATTAATTAGCCAAACTTAGGGGTTAAAAATGATAAATGGTAGACTTAAAGGTTTAATATGATAATTAATCTATTTGAGGGCTTTATATAATCATACTTCAAAGTGTAGGGTTTACATGGTAATTATCTCAAAGTAGAAGGTTTATATTGTAATTAACTTAAAGTATTATGTTATTAAAATTTCCATGCACGTTTAAGATAAATAGCAAGAACCATGTTTTAACATTTTGATCGACAATCTTTAAGCTTGCTCGCGGTTCAAATGACTAACATTTATGCCCAAGTAAATATATATTATGATTAACCCCGGGCTCATCTATCACGACACGGTTCCAAAATACAAAATGACTCGACCGATTTCCCCGCGATCGCCTTTAAACTTACCCCCAAGAGACCATGCTTAAACCATTTGGTAATACTTATATAGTCACGCATGCAAACATTCCTTCTTAACAGTTTATTACGAGACATGCAACTGATTATTTCTTTTTAAGAGATAATTCATATAACATATGATAGCTAGACTTTCTTGCTTGTTGGTTGAGAAGATGCTTAAGTACCATTTAATTGACTTATGACCCGTGTATGACCCATGCCTTTACAATATGCACGACTCCATAATAACTCATTTTTTTGGAGTTCTATGAATAACCAGATTATAGTTGATCACATGCATGAATCCCCATCGTTATTTCCAGATTTTCATTCAGCTTTATAGTCGATAAAAGAGTTCATCTTGTGGGGTTAGTGACCAGCCTAAATACATATAACTCAAACATATTCGACATACATCTATGGTTGTTAGTTTATAATTTTATGTGACGTTTCTATATTCGGTTTTCATCATGCATATATTCGAATCCTCAAAAGTTCATGAATATAATCGAATGGATAATCAAAGAGAGGATTTACAAGTGGTCGAAAATATTACCCTCGAAACGTGATTACAAGAACGAGCCACGGACAAAGGGATTGAGAATGGTTTGAATGAGAAACCACCGGCAACAGCTTTCGAACCTTCGAACACAAGACACCCCACATATGGTTTCCAGCCACCACAACTGTCACGAGTTACCCACGAATCACGAGCCTTCCGAAACTACAAACGAACCTCCTGTTGGCCTCCTTATTGTCGAATGAAAAAGAAAGATGGAAGAGAATGATCTTCTTCTCCTTGTCGTCACTTATGCCTAGGAGACTTAGGTTTTGTGATTTTGAATTAGAGGAAGTAAGTTACAAATGAGAGGATTAATAGGATTACATGGAAATCATGGGAGTTAATTGGGAGTTTAATTTGGCCGTGAATAGTCGGGAGAATTCATGTACTAATTCATTTTCCATAATTACAAAATATATTGGTATTTAATTTAGTTTAAAAGTCTAATTGTAACTTGTACATATCATTTGTCCATTTAACTTATATAATGTGATATATACGTAGTAGACATAAGTGTAAGTCGAATTTATTATTTTGCATAAGTCCTTTATGAGTTAAGCGTTAAACGCATTTGACAAGCTTGATATATTTTACGTATTTCACAAATATTGACTTGAGGGCAAATTAGTCATTTAACACGTTTACGATTTTTAGGGTTTTACAACTCTTCCCCTCTAAAAGAAAAATTTTCGTCCTCGAAAATTGAAGTCGCAGGGGTACCCAGAGACGTACGGTTTAGGGCAGATGTAGCAATCCTTAGCTTCACACAGATCATAACGATTTCGGTTTCCAAAGCGTACAATATTTATACATAACAGATGTTGGTGAGAATCTCACAAGGAGGTACAGAATTTCGAGCGAACATGAGGATTGTCAAATAATGGATATAGGTCATAGTCCATTCACGTACCATCACCAGGAATTTCCCAAAGACGTCGTATGATTCCAATAAGTTCAAATTATATGATCTCGGTATTATCACGTTGATCAGGCGTCATAATACTTGCATCACATAACAAGTCCTTATTGTTATCATATTCTGTCTCGAGTCATGACAAACTACCTATCACATCAGAACAGATAACATACAGATAGCAAGTAACCTACCAAAACAGGCCATATCACATACATACATCATATACTACATCAGAAAACTTACCATATCACCAAAGAAGAAGGCCACCAACTTGCTCAAAACGGTTCCTCATGACTCATTACTAACGATCCAAAAGAAAAGCTGAGATATTACCAAAATACTATACGATAAAACTTCACGATTCAAACCGAGTTCTGAACAAATCAAATAAAAGCAATACCGATCAGATCATATAGCAAAATATCAAACCGTCTCAGAACTCGTGACAAACAGATCAGTGTAACACTAGTCGCGCCCAGTCATATGAAGTAGATGAACCTTCTCAGCCACCAGTTGAATCTTGTTTCCGTCTTTGCGCCTTCGGTCGATCCGTCGGCTCCCTTCAAGAAGATCCCGGCGTCTCGGACAAAGATCACGATCGGTTGCGGCTTCTGCTTCACGAACTTCTCCAGAAATTGTTGCAGCAATGCAGGGTCGTCACCATCATCTTCGGCTCTACGAGAATCTCCATCTAACGATCGACAAACGGATGTGCGAAGACAAAGTAAACAAAAATCGAATGCGAAAAGAAGAAGGCCAAATCAGTGAAGACAAAAGATTATCGAAGTCAAAATCTGAACGACAATCAAAAGGAATCGGAAAAGATCATAACAGACGGAAGCCTAGTGTCTACCCAGTCCTCACAGGTCAATCCTAAGGTCAACAAGGCGAAACACAGGCTCGATACCATAATTGTAACACCCAACCCGACAAGGCGGAAGTGTCACATTACGGTGTCATATCGTACATACAATTAAAAGCGGAAGTCTTAAGAATAACGTATCAAGTCATTTAAACAATGACTTACAAGGAAAAATTAAAAATCCAAAATGTCTAAAATAAAAGAAATCTCAAACGATAGTCTGACAAATAAGTCCAAATAATAAGGTAACTAGGGTTGGTCCACTCGGATAATCCAACTCTCACCGCCAAAGCCCATCTTCAAACCTAAAACTGCCGCAGAAAAGAAATGCTAATGAGCTTAAAAGCCCAGTGAGCAGATATAACAAAATGAAAGCTGAATAAAATCAGAAATTCGAAATGGAAAATGAAACTGATAACAAGGTCACAACGAAAGGGAACCAATGAGTCAAGGAGGATCCTGCAGAACACACTTATACAGATATCCAAAGAACAGATAACAAGGAGAATGAAGCAAAGCAAAGCATCGATGACATATATACAAGAACATACAAGCCAGGCATACAAGTACTGAAACATAAGCAAGCATAGCAGACATCGTATCCACACAACATATAAATGACATACAATCAATTTAGGAACTCAGAAGACATAGAAATCAATTCAGGAACTCAGAAGACAAGCGGAAACAATTAGTTAATAAGTGAGCATGGAAATTCACACAGGTCAAAACCCTTATTTGAAAACATAACCAGTACCATAACAGCGGAAGTACTAACAAGAACAACGATGGCGATCACACGTAATAAGTAGGTATCTGATATAAAGATACAATTAAATGAATTAAAGACATAACAGGGCAATTAAACAAATTAACAAGCCAGACGTCACAAGCTGAACCATTTACCCAATCAAACCGTAGCATAGGCAGAATGTAAACATGGCAGGTCAACAATAAACAGATAAGAATACAACGGGATAGTCATAGTCCACGAGATTAACTTAATGAAGTACACATAATAAACAGACAAAACCATCGATTACACATTAGCATGGTCACCAGACAATTCGAGAGGTTCACATACGGTGAGATCACATATCATCGGATGAAAACAGTAACTTTCGAGATAACCGCATATTAATCACATCATAGCGGGATAATCGGTAGTCACATAAAACATAAATAGCATAAACAAATCAAATAAACACATAATAACCCGATGCGTGAATGGAGCGATAGTGCGAAATAACGGAATGAGAGTGTGACGGATCAAAGAAATGGAATATATATATATCTTGGTAGTAGAGTGAGTCATATAAGGGTACTGAGTAATGAACAATTAGCGTAGCATATGGTGCGTTGGGGAATACAAAAGGTACAATATAGGTATATCAAAGGTGTAAGGGTTTTCAGAAATCTACCACGAGCCCGGAACATATCATATCATAAGTAACCACCGGCAACAGCTTTCGAACCTTCGAACACAAGACACCCCACGTATGGTTTCCAGCCACCACAACTGTCACGAGTTACCCACGAATCACGAGCCTTCCGAAACTACGAACGAACCTCCTGTTGGCCTCCTTATTGTCGAATGAAAAAGAAAGATGGAAGAGAATGATCTTCTTCTCCTTGCCGTCACTTATGCCTAGGAGACTTAGGTTTTGTGATTTTGAATTAGAGGAAGTAAGTTACAAATGAGAGGATTAATAGGATTACATGGAAATCATGGGAGTTAATTGGGAGTTTAATTTGGCCGTGAATAGTGGGGAGAATTCATGTACTAATTCATTTTCCATAATTACAAAATATATTGGTATTTAATTTAGTTTAAAAGTCTAATTGTAACTTGTACATATCATTTGTCCATTTAACTTATATAATGTGATATATCGTAGTAGACATAAGTGTAAGTCGAATTTATTATTTTGCATAAGTCCTTTATGAGTTAAGCGTTAAACGCATTTGACGAGCTTGATATATTTTACGTATTTTACCCTATCGACTTGCTCCAAGAGAATTGGAGAAACTGTCTAAACAGTTGGCAGAGTTGTCAGAGAAGGGATTCATTCGACCAAGTTCGTCACCGTGGGGAGCACCGGTGTTGTTTGTGAAGAAGAAGGATGGATCATTTCGGATGTGTATTGATTATAGGGAGTTGAATAAGTTGACGGTGAAGAATCGATATCCGCTACCTAGAATAGATGACCTGTTTGACCAACTCCAAGGAGCTAGTGTCTTTTCAAAGATCGACTTACGATCTGGTTATCACCAGCTTAGAGTTCGAGAGGAGGATATCCCTAAGAAGGCGTTTAGGACTCGTTATGGGCACTATGAATTCCAAGTGATGTCGTTTGGTTTGACCAACGCGCCAGCGGTTTTCATGGATCTCATGAACCGAGTATGTAAGCCATATCTGGATAAGTTTGTGATAGTATTCATAGACGACATCTTGATATACTCCAAGAGTAGAGAGGAGCACGAAGAGCATTTGAGGCTCATTTTAGAATTGTTGAGAGAGGAGAAAATGTATGCCAAGTTCTCTAAGTGTGAATTTTGGATACCGTCCGTACAATTCTTAGGTCATGTGATAGATAGTCGAGGTGTTCATGTTGACCCAGCTAAGATTGAGGCCATTAAGGAATGGGCACCTAAGAACCCATCGAAGTTTGCGGTTTCTAGGTTTAGCGGGCTATTATAGGAGATTCATTAAGGATTTTCCAAAATAGCTAAGTCGTGACCAAACTGACACAGAAGGACGTTAAGTATGAATGGGGAGAAAATGAAGAAGAAGCATTCCAACTTCTAAAGGAGAAGTTGTGCAGTGCGCCCATCCTAACTTTGCCTGAAGGAAGCGAAGACTTTGTCGTGTACTGCGATGCTTAACATAAAGGCTTAGGTGCTGTTTTGATGCAACGGGAGAAGGTTATTGCTTATGCATCCCGACAACTTAATAAGCATGAGAAGAACTACACCACCCACGACCTTGAGTTAGGTGCTGTAGTTTTTGCCCTTAGAATCTGGAGACATTATCTGTATGGAACCAAGTGTGTAGTGTTTACCGACCATAAGAGCTTGAAGCATATCTTAGATCAGAAGGAACTGAATATGAGAGGCGTCGTTGGTTAGAATTGTAGTGATTATGACCGTGAGATTCGTTATCATCTGGTAAGGCTAATGTTGTGGTGATGCACTTAGTCGTAAGGAGAACATTCCACCATTACTCGTTCGATCCCTAGGAATGACCATTGTTTCGCCTCTACCATCTCAAATCTTAGCCGCTCAGGCTTCGGCATTGACGGAAGAGAGCCATCCTTATGAGAATCTTCATAGAATGGTAGAAAGTGAAGATGGCTTCTTGAAGCGTTCCGATGGAACCTTATGCTTCAAAGACATAAGCTGGATACCATTTCATGGTGGAATCCGTGAGTTGATTATGCACGAGTCGCATAAATCAAAATACTCTATTCATCCCGGAGCCAATAAGATGTATCAGGACCTTAAGAAACTCTACTGGTGGCCTAACATGAAAGCCGACATAGCTGAGTATGTCAGTTGGTGCTTGACTTGTTCTAAGGTAAAGGCCGAACACCAGAAACCCTCAGGACTCTTAGTTCAACTCGAACTCCCAGAATGGAAATGGGAGCGAATCACCATTGATTTTATCACCAAATTACCAAGAACAGCTAGCGGCAATGACGCTATCTGGGTAATCGTTGATCGTTTGACTAAGTCTGCTCACTTCTTAGCCATTAGCGAGGCCGATAGTCTCGACAAGTTCGCTCGACTGTACCTTAAGGAGATAGTATCGCGTCATGGAGTACCGATATCTATTATTTCGGATCGAGATAGCCGTTTACATCCCACTTTTGGAGATCCTTACGATCGGTGTTAGGAACAAACACGGATATGAGCACGCTTATCACCCTCAAACCGATGGTCAAAGCGAGAGAACCATTCGGACCTTAGAGGATATGCTTAGAGCTTGTGTTATCGATTTCGTCAAAGGTCGGGAGACATCTCCCTGGCGGAATTCTCTTACAACAATAGTTATTATTCTAGCATTAAGGCCGCTCTATTTGAAGCAATCGTATGGCCGAAAATGTCGTTCTCTGTTTGTTGAAATGAAGTTGGCGAGTCAACTTACGGTCCCGAACTTGTCCTAGAAACTCTTGAGAAGATAGTTCAGATTCGTAACCGTTTGCTAACCGCTCGAGATAGACAAAAGAGTTATGCCGATAGGAGATGTAAACCTCTAGAATTTCAGGTTGGAGATCGTGTTATGCTAAAGGTTTCTCCTTGGAAAGGAGTGATTCGTTTTGGAAAGCGTGGAAAACTCAATCCCCGATATATTGGTCCCTTTCCAATCCTGGAGAGAATCGGACCGGTAGCATACCGCCTAGAGCTACCTTCGGAATTGAGCAGTGTACATAATGTCTTTCATGTTAGTAATCTTAAGAAATGTCTTTCGGAGGAAAATATAGTTGTGACTTTAAGAGATATCCGTATTGATGAGAAATTAAATTTCGTTGAGGAACCGATTGAGATCATGGATCGTGAGATTAAACGGCTGAAGCATAGCCATATTCCGATTGTCAAATTCGTTGGAACTCCCGACATGGACCGGAGTTCACTTGGGAACGTGAGGACGTTTTCCGTAGGAAGTATCTTAAACTTTTCATGACATCAAGCAACTCGGGTGAAACCCGGACGGGTTTCTTCCGAGGCCGGAGGCTATGACAACCGGCAATTTAGGGAGTCTATTTTAGGTAACCGCATTACGTTAAACTAAACCAAGTTTTGCCTTTAACACTATTTTTATCAACCGTGACTTGATTTTATATCGTCTATTGGTTTTTATGGTTTATTTCATTATTGGACGAGTTATCGTGTGAGTTTTAACTCTTTTTGGTAGGCACTATTCGATTCGGCACTATAAAAGCCTAATACGAGAAATAACGTAACTTTTAGACCGTAACTAAAAAATTTGCAAATAAATGGTCAAAACTCGTGGAAAAACATAAATAACGATAATAGAAAGTCGAATGAACGTCGTGGGACACTCGGGGGACAATATATGAGCTCGGGAATGGGTAAGCGGATAGTTCTGAAAAACGACGGCCCGACCCTCCTCTTTTCCCCAGCCTCGCCCTCCTCCCTTTTTATTTATTTTCGGTCCGTCATGCCCAGTATATAAACCACCCTCCTACCCTTATTTCATCTCTTTCACTCTCTCACTAAAACACATACTAACGACTTTCTCTCTCTAACTCTCTCTCCAAATAATTAAAACCTAACCCTAAACACCATAACCGGCCGCCGCCCCTTTCCGGCGAGATTTCGGCACCGTCACCGCGCATGACCACACGCCACCACCACCATCTTAAAGACCTTTCTCCCCTCTTTCCAACCATATATGGCACGCGCCATATAGACCTCCATAACATCTCTAAATCTTGAAAATACGATTCGGATCTTTAAGGTTTCAAGTGGGTTTTACAATTCGTGTTTGGAAAAGGTAAAAGGGACTTGAATACGTCTTGTTTGAGCATAGAAAAGCCACGTACAACCCTTTTAGGGTTCGTATATGTGGCGACTTTTAGGCTTTGGTTTAAGCGTGGGATTAAATCTAATTAACACTTAAATAAACATGTAGCTAGTGTTTGGCATCATGTGGTGTATCATATTGTTGGGTTTTTGCATTTGAGGTCTAGTTTATTGTTTTTGATTAGGAATAGATGATGGGTTTGATGTTTGGTTAATGATTGGAGGTTGATTGCTTGTGTTTGGATGTTGTGGTATTGATTTGGGAGTGTTTGGATGGTGTTAGGTTGTGGTGATAGGGCGTACGCACCATGAAACCCACGTATGGGTCTTGGGTGGTGTCGTACGTGACCCACATGGACCAAGGGTCCGGGTCGAGTTGTCGTGGTAGTTTGTTGGTTGATATTGTTGGAGTTTGGATGAGACGCGTGGAGTCGAAAAGCTTCTTGAGCTTCTTTGGTTCACATGGTCTTAACCGTGACCATGTCATGACCATTAGGGTCATAACATTGGTTTCGGGTACATTTGGTTGGTTGATTGGTTGGCGAGATTGATTTGAGTTGATTTGGGATTGAATTGCGCTATTATGACTTTTATTTGGACTTGATATATATATTGTCAACTTTGAGCAACGTCGGTGTTACTTTGACTTTTTAGTCAATAGTTGACCCCGACAACGCCGTAGCATGGACTTTAGTATAGTTTAGACTATTGATTGATTAAAAGCCGAAGAGTCATGACTCGTGCTTGTGGACTCGAAACGAATAACGATATGAAACTAAAATTGGAATTTGACAAAATGTATATATGAAAATGCTAATAAACTATGAAATATTAATAATAAAAAGGCTTTTATACCAAAAATATCGCTAACAAGACTTATCATGTTATTTACTATTTTAAATAGAAACTAACGACTAAAAATAGAAATGTTTTATAATAAATAAGTAATTAATGTTTCGAGTGCACGTTTATCGAAATATGCCAATTATGGGCATTTAATACTAGTTTCAAGTATTTATTTACTTACGTTGTGTGCGTGGGTTACGGATAACCTAACATTAATAGTGTTGATCCACGTGGGTAGCGAACTTATTAGGTTGACGAATCTAACAAGAGCCCGCCAGGTACGTTGGGTAACATTATTAATGGGTGAATTATCTTTATGACTCTTTAGGATGCGACCGGTTTATGGGATGATAAGCGACAAGAATAAATAATTGAGTTTATCGAGTTGACAAATCGATAAGGTCTACTATTTATTCAGAAACTTATTGGACTATTGAGCTTATCGCTTAGATGTCTCATTGTGTTGGATTGAGTCACATATTGGTTGTTTGAGTGCATTCATGGCATCATATTGAGTCGATACACCCACATGAGGATACCAAACACTAGGACTAAACGGTGAAACGAGACATTTTGGAAATATCGAAATGGAATACATTGGGGTGAATAACGTTGATTTTGGGAAATATATATTAAAATTGGTTTACATTTATAGGTTGTGCCGAGTCGATAGTTCTTTGAGCCGTGATTACTGTTATCTTCTGCTAGTGTTTATTTGTGCGTTGCTTGCTTGAGGTGAGTTTCATAGCCCCATTTTTATCTATGTTTTAACTAAATTGGGGTGAGAATCATGCTCTTTTTTGGACCTTTAAAACTATTTGGATTTGCTATGTGCTTGTTGTTTAGATAGATGTGTGGTAGTCGTTGCCTTAGACTAGGGTAGCAATCCTAATTGCTATAATGTTGCCTAGCTAAGAGTAGACTTCACCTCGACCTAGTCCTGGGTTAGCAATTATTCTAGACTTTACTACGACGGTCTTTGGACTAGAGTCGTTTGGGCCCGTGTGATCACTGGATACGTGATATGGATTGTGATTTCGGATATGAAATAGTTTGTGAATGAAGTGTATCTATCTTAAGTCTCGCATAGCAAATCAACTTCTGCAGGTCCACTATGTTTTATTAATTTAAACCTATGAACTCACCAAAATAGTGACCTTTTAGCGTGTTTTCTCGGTATTTAAGTGATGTTTGGAGTACGTGTTCGGTGGAAGCTTGGCAAGGAGGCATGGTTCAAGGATCATATTTGACTCGATAATTTATGAGGACCTATTTTATTAAATCATGTTTGGGCATAATATTTACATTTTGGGATTAATGTTTTGAATATTTAAATTTGGGATTGGTTTGAATGTTAAATGACTATCTTGTTTGCTATACTTGTGTGAGATACCAATCCGATCAGAACGCCCGAAAACTTGATTAAGTCTTCCATTGCATCGAGATTTGGGAGTGTTCTGAGATCGACTGCATAATTAAAAGATTGGTTTATTATCTTAAGCGACCACTCTTTTAACACCGAAAGTTTCTTTAAGGCTTACAAGCGAGGCATGACACAATGGTCTAACAAACAAATGTTTGAAGACAATATTGAAAAGTAGTTCTCACTTGCATTTACCATGTGTTTGTTCAAAACAATTTCTTTTCATGCTTTCCTAATGTTCGTTCAAAACAATTTTTTTTTCCTATGTGTTTCATTTCAACAATTAAGTAATTTTATTTTTTTCTTCCATTTATGGATCTGATATGATGTATCTATATCATTTTCTTTAATTCATGATGTTATTTCTAATGTATGAAGTTTTATTCCACGTATGAGTAAGCATTATGTAATTAATTTGTTATGATACGTGATCAAAATATGACGATTTTCCAACTATTTTGTTAAATATATTTTTCATTGTTCATTATTTCTTTTTCCGTTTAAATATGTTTGAAAAACAATTTTATAAGCGTAACCCGCCTATCGGGCGGGTCATGAAGCTAGTACTATATAATTAACTAAAACCTTTGGATAATTACAATGGTTTTTTGGAGAAAAAATTACACATTTGGTCCCTGTGGTTTACCTCAAATAACAGGTTTAGTCCCTAAGTCGTTTTAATTACATCACACATCCCTATTTTTGAAACTTGTTGCCCATTTAGTCCCTATTTTAAAAGATAGGGATCATCTGTGTAATTATTTACAGTTTCTTTTATTACACGGATAGTCTCTATTTCTCATAATATGGACTAAATGGACAACAAGTTTCAAAAATAGGTATGTGTGGTGTAATTAAAACAACTTAGGGACTAAACTTGTTATTTGGGGTAAACCACATAGACTAAACGTGTAATTTTTCCTTTTTTTAAGAGGAAACTAGGATAATTATTCTATTTCCAAAAAGATCTTTGGATCATTAGCTAAAGACCTTCATAACTCCATCTTTTTGGAAAAGTATGCAAACATATATACTTTTTGGTTACCTACATACAACATCGCTTACACAACTCCAATACTTTGGATAATTAGCTAACGACCTTCATTTGTCCGAGAGGTGTTGAGAAAACTGGGATACTTTGTGGGTGCCTAAAGAAGTTATCTGGATCAACTCTAGCCTTGATTCTGATCAGCTTCTTAAAATTGTCACTCTTCCAATACCTTTCACCCCAAACACTCGCTTCTTCATAAGTATCACTGCCAACTCCTAAATCCAAATCATTGTAGTTAGAATACGCTTCCCGTGGGTTACTTGATACGTATGGCTCTAGAAACGCTTCGAAGCTTTGTAGCCAATCTCTTCGTGCAAGCGATGTTGGAGTTGTGTCTGAAGTTTGATCGCTAAAGTCAACCATCTTGAAAAGTTGGAACAACACCCCAGCTCTATGAGGATACGGAATTGCAATTTCGGAGTACTCATTCATTATTCCTCCAAACGGGTTGATTTGTAAAGTCGCTGATTCATCGTTTTCAAACATCTTTTCCCATATCTTTGTAAGCCCCTCTATGGAGATTGGTGCTCGAATATAGTCAGATTTACCTTTGTTGTTCAGCTTGGGAATGGCTGATCGGTTAGCGAGAATCTCGGTGGGAGTCGAGGTTGAAAAGCCTACAAATAGAAGGCTTGCTTGCACCATTTTCACTTCTTCACATATCTCTCGTGTCACATTAAGCTCTGGGAAGTTTTCTTCTAGCAACGGAATCAGTGTGTCACTAGTACCTTGATAGATTCCTTCAAACGCCATTTTTATGGTTTTCTTTGTCGTATTTCCAACATTTTCGCCAAACATTTGGATCCTTATGTGCAAGTTTCGATCAATATTTGGCATAACAGTTTGAAACTTATGGAAAATTTCCGTAGCCCCTTCTTCCAAAGTTTTATTGACTGCAAAATAAGTCACTAATTCCGGAACTGGAACCAACCTCAGCTTCCATGCAAGAACAATTCCAAAACTAGAAGCACCGCCGCCACGAATTGCCCAAAACAATTCTTCGCCCATCGAACTCCTATCAAGAATATCACCATTAACATCCATAAACCGAACATCGACAACATTATCAGCTCCAAGACCGTATTTCCTCATCAGATTCCCGTATCCACCACCACCCAAGTACCCGCTAATGCCGACTGTGGGCCAAATACCAGCAGGAAAATACAACGTATCTGTCTTTTGAGAAATAGTATAATATACTTCCCCAAGTACAGCGCCAGCCTGGACCCACATGGTTCTATTCGCAACATCCACGTCTATAGACCTCATATTAATGAAATCAATCATGACAAAGGGCACGTCAGCTGTGTATGAAAGACCCTCAAAGTCATGGCCTCCGGACCTGATCCTGATCTCATATCCATGTTTCTTGGAGCATAAAAGAGCAGTTCGGACCTGGGATTCGTCGACAGGAGTGACAATGACTGATGGTTTAGGAGTGTCTGGTTGATTGAACCTAGCATTGTTGACTCGTGCTTGCCAAATTGGTAAGAAGGATGAATTGGCGGAAGTGAAAATGAGTTGAGAGATGGAGGTAAAGTTGTTCGAGTGCCAGCGAAGACATGATTTGAAATCTTCGGAACCTGGTGTAACATCAAGGTTTGAGACCAAAGATCGGCATGAACCCGTAATGCAAAGAGCTAGAAACAAGTGGAGAACACAAGAGGTTATAAATTGAGACTTCATAATGTAAGTTTTTGTGTAGTGTTTTGATGGAATAAATGAGAAATGAAGTGATAGAGCGAAGGGAGATTTTTGATGGTGTTTCTAGATGTAATATACCCCTATGCTTTGAATTATAAGAATTGACGATCGAGTCTCATTTGAATTTGAATACTACACGTTTCCAACATCTTTTAAATAAAATTAAAAAACCACACTTTTCCAACATTCACCTAACCCTTTTTACCATTCCACATTGACAAATCTCTTTTGATATGACTAGTCGGATACCCGCGCATAGCGGCGGTCAAAATTATAGTTATATGTGTTAGTTGTATGTGTTTGTTTGTGTTACCCGTATAGTAGCTTTCCCGTGACATCATTATTCCCGTATATAGAAATACACTCGCAATCTCTTACACGTCAAACACTCCCTCAAAAGTATATGATTTTGACGAATCAAGATTGTATTGATTGAAATAAATGTTAAAGTTATAAAAATTTGAATTAAAATAAAATAAACCCCCTAAAAATATAAAAACTAAAAAATCATAAAAAAATACGAAAATGGATGTTGAATTAAAGAGCATAAAACTTTAGAAAATATGGTGAAATTAGATTATAAAAAAAATAAATAGATAAAAAGATATTTTAATTTGGAAATAAAGATAAATTTTTAGTTGAGAAGTGACACATGTCACTTTATAATTGGTGCTCCTTATCTTACTTTTTAGTGGTTAAGAGTTAGGCTTGAAGTTTGTTAAGAAGTGACACATGTCATCTCATGATTGGAGCTCCTTATCTCAATTTTTTTGGTTATAAATTAGGCTTGCAATGAGGTTTTACTTTTACATGCATTATAATATAGTATAGATAGATAAAAAAAAGGCCATACTTATCTTTTTCAAAAATCTTATCATATCTTCTAATTCAATGAACAATTTTTACATATTTGTATCTTATAAGTTATGATGTGAAATATGCACCTATATAGAGTATAACTTTTAGGCTATGTTTGACGACATGTAGTTTGTGTGATAAGTAATAGCGATGGCGATAAGTTGTAGTTGTTTGTTAGGAATTAGAAATTCCGGTATTAAATGCTTGTCGGTCACCTCAGTATATGTAATCGTTAAGCTCGTAGTCGTAGTTCTTTTAAGTTAAGTAGTAATTTAGTTAAGTAACACCGTGGAGGCATAGTCATCGACGGGTCTTTACCCCACCGAATAGTATGCACGATCCACCACGATGTCTCCCACTTTATAAAAATGTGTGGCGAGTTATGTAAGACTATAAATACTCTCTGACCTTCCAAGGTAGAGAAATTCCGTTGGAGCTCATAATAATATCTTTCACTTTCTCTCACTAAGTTCCTCTACTAAACCTCTAACTTTCTCTCTAGAATTCCATCTATATGCTACTTTGTGTTATGGTTTGATGTGTATGTGAAAAGTTATATCTTACAATTGGTATCAAGAGCCATGGTTAGATCATATCTTGCACATCTTTGGATTTATAGTGGTTTTAGGTGGTTTTGAGTTTGAAAAAGTTTAGTGGTTTTGCATCATTTGGGTGATTTCTTGTGTTAAAGTTTGAATTTTGTTGGTACTTTTATGTTTAGAATCATCAAAAGTGTTTAGGTTTTCATTTGGTAGCTTGAATCATCTTGGTTGGGTTGTTTTGGATTGAAAAGTGATGTTTATATGGTTTTCATGCTAGCGACTTAGTTCACGGAATATTTTTCTTGGTAGCGACTTGCTTCGCATTTTGTAGCGACTTACGATGTTGGAGCTAGCGAGTTAGAGCTAGCGAGTTAAAGTACAAGTAGTGGACTCTCCACTACGGGTAGCGACTTGTGGTAGCGACTTGGTCGATGTGAGTTGCTCTTTAGCGACTTGTGTCTCTAGCGACTTGTGTGGCAATTCTTGCCAAAATTTGGTTAGCGACTTGATGCATGCGAGTTACTACTTAGCGACTTGCTTTTACATTAGCGACTTGGGTTTCTAGCGACTTGGTTTTCTAGCGAATTAATTGGTAGCGACTTAGTGCATTTGTCTCTAGCGACTTAGTGCATTATCATCTAGCGACTTGAGTGATTGTTTACGGTTTTCTCTTGATTTAGTAAAATCCGTGAAAGAATCTATTTCCGGTTTAATCATAGAGTTATAAAATCCGTATAATCTGTTAACATGTCTACCAACGTCCCTACATCATCTCCATTTGTTGCGAGGATGTACAAGCGGTGGCTCGGATACTCGTCCACCCATGCTTGCGAGGCCGACTACGATTCTTGGGCTCAGCGAATCGATTGTATTGCCTTGGAAAGGAAAATGGTGTCAACATTCTCAAATCCATTGATGAAGGACCATATCGAGTTGAGGCGACTAGAGACATACTTGATACTAATGAAGATGGTACTCTGTTTACGGAATGGACGGACCTAAGATGTATGATGAGCTTGATGATAAGGAGAAAAGAGATTCGATGCGAGATATCGGGGCTTCAAACATTGTTCTTCAAGGTCTTCCTAAAGACATCTACAAGTGATCAATCATAACACGGATGCTAAAGGCGGTTTGGGATAATGTTAAGATGCTTCTCTCGGGTTGAAATTAACTATGGAAGGCAGAGAATCCCAACTCTATGGCGAATTCGAGCACTTCAAAATGAAACCGGATGAGAGTGTCTATGAGTACTATGTGAGATTCCATAAGTTAGTGAATGACATGAGGAACATCGAATGACTATGCCTAACATTCAATTGAACTCAAAGTTTGTGAACAACATGAATCCCGAATGGCACAAGTTTGTCACGGTTGTGAAGCTCACTAAAGGATTGAAGAATACAAACTATGAGCAACTCTATGCCTTCCTCCTTGAGAATGAGAGACATGCCATGTTTGAAAAATTGATTCTCAATCGGTTCAAAACCAACCGAGGAGAGACAAGCTCGTCTAATGACTCAACATCCTTCTACTCAAACATCGGAATCACAACCAAAGCATCACAAGTCATACCCTTGGGAATGGTAATCATAAACTCATTCACGATCCCATGTTCAAACAAGGCGATCTTTGATGCACGTGGGTAACATCATTAATCAACTTGCTCTTCTCATTAGTCAAAACATGAATTCTCTTCCACAAACCAACAACAACCTCGAGCGCATCTAACCCACATAATCAAGCCCTTTGTTAAAGATGGAAGGATTGTGGTGCAACCGATTCGGGAAAGGCAGTATGATCGGGGAAGAGGTGGGTGGGAGGGTTATGTTGGAAACCGAATCGAGGAAGAAATGGTAACCAAGGTCAACCTAAGCCAATCAAATGCTATAAGCGTGGTGGTGAAGGACACATTGCAAGGCGCACATCTCCAAAGCGTCCGAGAATCTTGATTACTTGAGAGATAAGATGTTCTTGGCACAAGCTCGGGACAATGGTGCTGCGTTGGATGAAGAGGAATTGTTGTTTCTTCTTGAGGGCAATGCCAAGACCTATGATGCGAGATGTGGATGAGCGACCTATTCGGAGATAGGTCACAATCATCGAATGCCTTTCAAGTCGTTGACCGTGATGCATACGACTACGATGTAGATGATGGACCTCTGCACACACAATCTTTATGGCTAGCATCTCTCCAATGGTTTCTCCCAAGATCTCTTCTTCACCACAAGTGGCCCATCAAGGACAAACTCATCTCGGAGGTATTAAAGCTATCGATGATGTTGATGTGCAACGGATGCATGACAAAGTACAACCAAGCTGAAACTATTGAATCAAATATTGAAAATATGGGTAATATCAATATTGTCCCATACGATCAATCGTGAAACAAAGTGAAAGTGAAGTTGTACCAAGTGATGCATCTTCTGCGATCAACAATGACTATGTCTTTGATGAATACACCGCATGTGCTCTGATGATTCCATAATTTACGAACTAAATGCCTATAAGGGCGTGTTGCTATTTATGAACAACGTGCAAAATTTGAGTTGACCACTCGTGAGCGGGGAAATGGATGTCCAAGTGAGTACAGATAATTAGAAAAAGTAAGTTTAGAGAAGTATTGAAACAAGAATTAAATTCCTTGCAAGAAAAACTTTCTAAAGCAACTAAGCAAAACAAGAACTTCAAGAAAATGTGAAAATGCTTAAGCAAGAATTTAATGCAAAGGAATCAAAACTCTTGAGAGATTTTTCTAATCGAAAACTTTGAAAAACAAACTTGAAAACAAGTTGTACTTACAAGGAAACACCATTCGATTGCTCACATGGTCACGAAACATCGTGTCTTAGCGATAAGCATAGCATTCCCTTGTAGAGGAACCAAATCCAGAGGTAATTAAAAAGGCTAGAAATGCTCATAAGGTGCTTTATGATGGTAATGAAGTCCTTAAGCCTGGCGAAAACCTAGTTGCGTTGAGTGCCTTGAGGAAGATAAGATATTAAATGAAATCACTAGGGAAAAGATGAATAAGAAACAAAATGATCCCAAATGCAAAGAAAAAACATAATCATCTCTCCTCATGATTACAAGAAGGAAAAGCTGGATTTCCTTGAACAAGTTTAAGCCTCGAGACTTTGTTGACTCCCGAACAAGTCTTACGGAAAATGGATTTAGATAAGCGAAGCGGAAAACATTGTTGAAACAAACCCTCCCTTTGAAAATGCCTAGAAGCGTTGTGTATCCTCCTAATACACCAATGCATCTTGTACCTAGAACAATTGCCACTAAAAGCAAGACATTAATTAGCCAATATGTTATATTTCAACTATTTGTTGATTTTGAGAAAACTTGCAAGAAAAGGATCACACCTTTGGTATAATCGAAGGAGAAAGGGGTTTTGAACAAATGAAAGAATGTTATTTAAGCGAGGTCATGCCCTTCTTTAAACTTCTAAAAGATCACTTTGAGAGTCTTAAAAGGGGTAGAAAGCGATATTAAGGGTATGGAAAAGGAATTTGATGCAATGGTTGTTGAAGTTAGTGACTATGGCGTGCACTAAAATATAATGAGATTGAGAGAAAGAACACGCATACATTAAATGAGAATCTTATTCTTGAATGTGTTGCTCAAGATGTCTTTTCATTTGCTTCAAATTGCTCTATTAATGCTTCCAAATTTCATGAACTATCTGTGGCCTGAAAGTCTCCCATGATCGTGTCATTGAGCTTGAAAAACTAATTCTAAACTAAATGAGAAAATTGAGCTGGATGATCATGACAATTTGGTTAAACATTTTTCTAAACTAGAAGTTGAGTATTTTAATCTACAACTAAAATATCAACATCTCAAAGAAAATGTCAAAACTTCAAATATCAAGACATCTTGGATGCTCCGAGTTTGATGCGATTTTCAAATTAACAAGCGAGATGAGCGATTCAAGCTCGGTGTAACACGATCGAGAAAGTTGAAAGCCCAAATCTCTCAATTAAAGGGTCAAACGAACAATATGACAGGCTCCCAAATGCCTCCTCCTTTAGATTCTCGAATTCTCAAGCGTTTCATCTTCAAAACCTAGTAAATGCTTTACAAAGGAAAGCGAAAGTTTTCTAGAAGAAAATGAAAAGGTTAAACGTCATTTCAATGAGTTATTTGAATCAATTAAAGTCACTCGTAACAAAAACAACGAACAAATAGCTTCATTGCAAAAGGAAATTGAGAATCGAAGAGTCGGGTAAAGGGAAAATGCCAATGATCAATGGGAGAATGTTGTATCTAAGGTTCACTCTTGTAATAAATATGCTTTATCGTGACATATGTCCCCCTCATCTAAGGAACAACAAACTTGCCATTCAAACATATTTCTCATCCCTTAAGGATTGCCTAGAATGTCTGCGTGAGATTGTTGAAGAGGATAAGCTAGAGAAACCTCATGATAATGCAATTGGACATGCATGCTTATATGCCAAACGATCTCAAGAAATCTTAGAATGCTTGATCACAATATGCCCAAAGACATTAGGTGAGAGAGTTAACCCTTTGATTCCATGCTCGATGCCTAAGGCCAAATATGATATGCACTCGATTCCCAATGTTTTGAATGTGAACCGTAGTGTACCCTTGAGTAGTTCGATTCTAGATCATCAATGATAAGAAAGAGAACTCAAAGCGTGCCTTCTAGGAGTACAAATCTCGGTACATCTAGTTTTAAGAAAGTGAACCGTAGTACACTGCATGTAGTTCGGATCGACACATCTAAGCAATGGTGCAAAGAGTAGTAAAACAAACTAATGTTCCCATTCCTCTACAGAGTAATCGGTGACATTAAAGGGAGCGGTCAAAGTCTCAAGACAATACAAGGAATGATAGGACCTCATGAGCTAAGAATGTGCCTTTGGAAAGAGTAGAAGAACAATCTAGGAACTTTAAGTTTGAATCAAATAAAGCGAATCGTGTTGATTCTAGTATTAGCCATAGGCGTCTTGTAATTAATTGAATTACGAGACTATTTGCAAACCTTGTCTTGATATTTGCTTGAATTACATTTCTAATCATGTATGTGATGTTAATGTTACGCTAATGATGTTAATCGTCCGATTAATATTGTTAATGCTAAAATTCATGCTAAAAAGGCTAAAAAGCAAAAGCGAAAAAAGTTAGAAAACAATGGAAACCCACGGGAAGAACATTCGTGAGAATAGGCTTTTATTGGATACTGTTGGTCATAAGACTAATCGAGATAATGCCCACTAGAAAATGGATGCCTCTTGGTAGAACTATTCCCTTAAGAAGTGGTCACTTGTAAGCGAGGCTATCTGAGACACTAGTATTGCATCTATTCACAATGATTCCATTACCTCACCGTATCGATATGAATGCTTCTATTTACGATGTGGGTGTTCCAACTGTTGCTACTAACCAAATGGAACCCATTCTTGCATGGGGATCCCAATTATCCGATTATCCATTCTTATGCATGTTCAGCTGCGGATCGTTCAAATCGTTACGTGGTACACGGACTCAGTTGTTCCAACATATATTTGGAGACCGGTCACGGCTCATGAACCGTGAGCAAATTCATCGGGGCTATTAGATTTGGTAATGATCATTTCGGTGCTATAATGGGTTATGGAGATTATGTAGTTGGTGATAGTGTCATCTCGAGAGTGTATTATGTGGAAGGTTTAGGTCATAATCATTCTCTGTTGGTCAATTACGTGATTACGATCTAGAAGTAGCCTTGAAAACATACATGCTTTGTTAGAGATCTTAACGGTGAGGCTGTTGAAAGGAACTCGTGGCTCAAACCTTTACACCATCTCTATCGATGACATGATGAGGGCATCTCCAATCGCTTGTTATCTAAGGCTTCAAAAACAAAGTCATGGTTATGGCATCGTCGTCTCAATCACTTGAACTTGGCACCATCAACGATCTTTCGAAAGGACTTAGTTGTAGGTTTACCTAGACTAAAGTATGAAAAGGATCATCTTTGTTCGACATGTCAATTGGGAAAAAGCAAAGTATGCCCATAAACCCAAACCTACTAACTCATCACGAAGTTCTTCACATGATTCATATGGATTTATGTGGACCAATGAGGTCGAGAACATCTTTGGGAAGAAATATGTGTTAGTTGTGGTTGATGATTACTCTAGATTCACAGGTCAAGTTCTTAAGGACAAAGGATGAAACTCGATATCATCATCAAACTCATCAAGCAGTGCGAGTTCGACTAAACAAAGCGTCGAATTATCGAGCAGACAATGGGCGGGTTTGTCAACAAACAACTTAGTGAATTCTATGAAAGCGTTGGAATCGACCATCAAAGAAGTGTTCCACGAACCCCACATGAGCGGTGTAGTTGAAAGGCGAAATCGTACTCTTGTTGAAGCTGCTAGAACAATCTTGATCTACTCAAAGGTTCCAATGTTTCTCAGTGCAAGCAATTGCCACTGCATGCTACACAAAAATCGTTCACGATTCACACCATTCATGGAAAAACTCCATATGAACTTGTCCACACAGAAAACCTAATCTATCTTTCCTTCGTGTGTTTGGTGCCTTGTGCTATCCAACTAATGAGGTCAAGACTTGGGCAAACTTAGGGCTAAAGGCGACATTGGAGTATTTGTAGGATATGCACCAAACAAAAGGGATACGAATCTACAACAAAAGAACCCGAAATATCATGGAAACAATTCACGTTACGTTTGATGGTGACCGGTCAAATGGCTCTGGACACTCCACTCGGGACCCGCACTTCAAAACAGTCCTATTGGTTCATCCTTGTTCCAAACTCCTCTCAAGAAACTCCATATGTACCTCCATCCGAAGATGATGTAAAGAAATTGTTTGATCCCATGTTTGATGAAGCTGTATGAGTCTACTACTAATGAGGTCTTGATCCACAACGAGAGGATGCTCATATTCCGATGAATGAAGTCAATCCATCAATCTCAATATCGTAAGTCAAGAAGCACTGCTGCGATCCTTGATCTCATCAACAAATCATCATTCTTCAAATGTACATCATGGAAATGTTTACGCATCAATGATGAAGTTAATCCCTTTGCGACTCACGAAGATGCTCCATTTGAAAACATATTTGCTACTCACGAATCATCATCGAACCATCTTCTTGAGGAGACATCGACTCGACTACCTCGGTTCCTCAACAAATGCCACATGAACACCTCGGAAAATGGACTCACGATCATCCATTAGACAACATCATTGGAAATCCCTCTCGTCTGTATCAACCGGAAGCAACTTCATGACCGATGCCTTATGGTGCTTCTTCAACTCCGTACTATCTAAGATCGAACCAAAGATGTTAAAAGCGCTATGAATGAAGATAGTGGTTCAATGCTATGCAAGATGAAATTCATGAGTTTGATCGTCTTGATGTATGGGAGTTAGTACTGCTCCAGATTGTGCTATGATTATAGCTCTAAAATGGATCTTCAAAGTAAAACTTGATGAGCATGGTGATGTGTTGAAGAACAAGGCTCGATTAGTTGCTAAAGGATATCGTCAAGAGGAGGTATAGACTTTGAAGAATCGTTTGCTCCGGTTGCTCGAATCGAGGCAATCGAAATCTTTACGCTAATCTTGCTAGTAAGAACATGGTGGTATATCGGATGGATGTAAAGGCGGCATTTACGAGCGGAGATCTTAAGGAAGTTGTCTCGTCGGCCAACTGAAGGATTTGTGAACCAAGAGCATCCTACTCACGTTTATCGTTTGAAGAAGGCTCTTTACGGTTTAAAGCAAGCTCGAGGGCATGGTATGATACATCATCAAAGTTTCTTCTATCAACCGGATTCAAGAAAGGAGCGATTGATCCTACATTGTTCACCGAAGTCGAGCAAACATTTAACTCATGTTCAAATTTATGTTGATGATATTATTTTTGCCTCGTGACCCAATGGAATGTGATCGTTTTCTAATGAAATGAGTTCAAAGTTTCAAATGTCAATGATGGGACAAATGTCATTTTCTTGGGATTACAAATTTCACAAAGTCCGGAGGCATTTTCATAAATCAATCTAAATATGCAATGAGATTTTAAAGAAATTTGGATTTGATTCATGTGACCTGTTGACACCCCATGATTGACCGAACCAAACTAGATGAGGACCTCTCGGGGATCATGATTGACCAAATGAAATATCGGAGTATGATTGGATCCACGATGTATCTCACTTGCTAGTAGACCGGACATCTTGTTCTCTGTGTGCATGTGTGCTAGATACCGAGCTAAGCCTACTAAAAAGCACCTTGAAGCGATTAAGCGGGTCTTCGGTATCTCAAGGAACCATCAATATGGGACTATGGTACCGAAGGACACCGGTATGTCACTAACGGCCTATCAGATGCCGATCATGCGAGTTGTCAAGATACTGCGTCGAAATACGTCGGAGGTGCTCGGTTTTGGGTGATAAGCTTGTGAGTGGTCTTCAAAGAAGCAAATGAGTACTTCTATTTCCTCTGAGGTGAATACATAGCCATGTCATCTTGTTGTGCTCAAATCTTATGGATGAGATCTCATTATCGACTATGGCTTTGAATTCAACAAAATCCCTCATCTTGTGATAATAAAAGTGCTATTGCTCTCTCATGCAACAACGTTCAACACTCAAGAGCAAAGCATATCGACATTCGACATCATTTCATCGAGGGAACAAGTGGAAAAAGGTGTGGTGGAACTATATTTTGTGAGGTGCGAATATCGGTTAGCGGACATCTTCACCAAAGCTCTTCCAAGAGAACGTTTTGAGTTTATTCTTCCACGTCTTGGTTTGAAAAGCCTTCAACGAAACTCTCAAACGTCTTGGGGAGGAAGGCGAGGAGTAAAGGTCTATCTTCATCTATCTCTTGTACATATATATTTGAAAAACAAAATACAAAATTATAAAACCTTCAAAATCAAATAGAAAAATATAAAACTTTCAAAATCCATAAAAAAAAAAAAAAATTTCAAAAAAAAAAAAAAATCTTCAAAAATATTGTCATTTTGTCATGTTTCTTCGGTTCGATAATATCTACGGTCTTTGTCTTTGTCATTCAAAGAATGACACGGGACTTTAGATGTTGTTCGAATTCTTTAAAAAAAAAAAAAAAAATAATATTTTTGGGAGAAAGAGAAATGGTTTATTGTCATTTTCGAGCAATAACCGGTTTTAAAAGAAAAACGAGCCATGTTTTAACATGTTTTCAAATTCCATGCTCGATTCTATAAACATTTATCTGCTTGAAAACCAAATGCTTTGAAAAATAACTCGATCTCTATTTTTGATAATCATCTGGACTTATTTGTCAAAATCTCTATCTCTCAATCAACAACCTATGTCATTGATTGAGGGAGAATGATTTCAATTAAATTAAAAAGTTATTTGGCATTAAATTGTTTTCAAAAGATATACATGCATGTTTTATAAATGGAGTTTAAAGTCTTAAAATCCGATCCTTATCGGTTCAAACGCTTTCACAATCAAGTCACAATTCTCCTTAAAGCTTTCAAAATCAATTTAAATCTATACGAGATCACAAATCTCAAATGTTTTGATAATTGTGATCGGGGAGAATGTGTGATTTAAATTGGATTTAAAGCGATAATTAGGTAAATGGTTTCATAAGAATGTACATCTATCCTTCCCATGTGACAAACGATTTCAAATTTTCCATGCACATGTTGAGGGAGCATCTATCTTAAACCTTTGATTTGAAACGTGATCATTCATCCCAATGTGCGGGTTCCTCTAGTATGTGCAAAACTCTTTTCAAACCTCGAGGCACATATTGAGGGGAGCAAATTCATGGAAACCTCATCCTTCCGGAAATGCTATATCTACTTGATTTGATGTGGGAAGTGATGTTGATATCTTTTAGAAAATGGTAATCAAAGAAGTTAATTCTTTCTCTTGCCTCCGTGTGCAAAACATTTTCAAATACTTGATGCACATGTTGAGGGGAGTTCTCGTTCTAAAAATATCAAAAACAATTCGGTACAAAATGCTTTGATAATATATCACAAGTATCGAATTGATTTTCAAATGGTTTTCAATTGGATCCAATGGCGGATGAACAATACCAAATTGACCGACCAACTTTACTTTATGTGCGGTGATATAAGGATGATAAGGTTAGGTATTGGTTCCCATGATCCGCCGAGCCGGAGGGATCTACCGAGGACAATCCACTAGTTAGTGTAGAAGTCCTTAGGTATGATGATAAAAGGAGAAAAATGAGATAAGGGAAGAGTGCGGACTAAGGCGAGCTAGTCTTGGAATAAACCCAACAAGGTTCTAGCTATGAAGTCTCGGTAAGCTTGAAGGGTTGAAGAATTAAAAGGAATTGAATGAGAAAGGGTGAAAACAAATAGCCTCCATTTATTCAACCTTAGGGCGAAACGGGTTCAATTCATATGCTCTTGATGGTAACATCGGTATTGAAGACAAGGCGTCATGGACCCGGTGGCTTTGCACTTCAACTTTCCAAACCACTCAAGTTCCTCTTAAAGGACTTGTTTCATTCTCACGGGAACCGACATTATCTATCGACTTTCTCTTAGAGATGGTTGATATTGAAGTAGGAGACCCTCTCCCTAGTCTCGACACGGGATCCAAATATGCACAAATTGAGTCTAGAGCCACGAGATCATCAATAAATCTCATTAGGACACTTTCAATGAAGACTCTCATTTCACACAATGTGGAAAGAGATTATATCTTGAGTCCTCGCATTATCCTTGTGGTATTGCGAACATCCGAGTGATGTGTTTACATATTCACAATGAAGATGGAAAGCCTTCGGAGCCAACATCAAACAAGCTCTGGTAGGTGGCATGTGAGATCTATTATATAGATCAACCATGTGACAACCGAGCAGAAACAATGGGGCGATTCAATCTCTTGAATCAAACACAGTTCGAGTTATGGATTGACGGATACCTTTGAAAAACCGGTCTTTGTGCTTAAAAACTCTTTTCTTTAGCACATCGATGT
Source organism: Chrysanthemum lavandulifolium (assembly GCA_022545495.1). NCBI lineage: Eukaryota > Viridiplantae > Streptophyta > Magnoliopsida > Asterales > Asteraceae > Chrysanthemum > Chrysanthemum lavandulifolium. The sequence goes on from CM040246.1 coordinate 66,553,587, forward strand.
GTACTCATTTTCAAACCAAAAGGTATTTTATGATTGATAATTGATTTTCAATAAAACCTTCGTTGTATTGCAAAAACAATTTCTATTGAGCAATACGATTGTTTTCAAATCTCTTTTCATCAATCGGTGAACTTAAAATTATTTGGTTCACTCACTCCGTGTTGTCTTCTTTGAGATGTTCGGTTTGAGAACGGCTAGAACATTGCGAAACCACATCAAGGAGATTCTTGAATCCTACGATCACGGCGGTACTTGTCTTGATCAGCGGGGACCGTGGGCGTGTACCTCAATTCAACGAAGTGATCAAAGACACTTTCGTGCGATTTGTTGCTAGCTGTTGTATGCGAGTGCGCCCGACGTTTGCGGTGATCGAATGAAGCGGTCAATCCATAGCCGCATGCTCACTTAACACATTCATCTCAAAAGAAATCATGATTAGTGCATCAATGACTCGATATTTTCACTCCATGCTTCGCTTTCTGCTGCGCCAATATCATGATTCAACAAATGCTTCCGCTACTCGATGAGAAGATTTCATGATCCGAATGTGAGCATGTCGGTCCCAAAGTCACAACATCACAAAATACCAACACCACAAAGGATGTGTCGAGATTGTTGATTGATGATCTCAAATATGGCTCAAACTTATCATCACGTGGATCGATAAAGACCTCCACTTGGAATAACCAAACATGCAATGTGAAGAATCAATGACTACGAGCTTAGGAACAAAGGACTACATCAAGAATGCAAGATCAATTGTTAATGTATTATCTATTTGTATTCAATGTAATTTAAGTACATGATTGAGGTGACCTCCTTAGGGAGATTGTTAGGAATTAGAAATTCCGGTATTAAAGAGTCGGTCACCTCAAGTATATGTAATCGTTAAAAGCTCGTAGTCGTAGTTCATTTAAGTTAAGTAGTATTTAGTTAAGTAACACCGTGGAGGACAGACGGTCTTTACCCAGCTGTATGCACGATCCACACCCAAAGTGTGGCGATTTATGTGGCGAGTTATGTAAGACTATAAATACTCTTTCTACCTAAACCCAAGGTAGAGGTTGGATGTGAAAAGTTATATCTTACATATCTCATAATAATATCTTTCACTTTCTCCATATTAAGAGCATCTTAAGTTCCCACTAAACCTCTTCTTAACTTCCACTTTCTCTCTTACCCACAACAGTTTAGAATTCCATCTATATGCTACTTTGTGTTATGGTTTGATGTGTATGACCAAAATCAAATTTATCACAATGTTATATTCAACCCGTATCTTCTCAATAGAACACCTTTCTTGAATTGAACTTAAAGAAGAAGAACCCTTTTGCATTCATCATTACCTTTTGTATACCAAACTTAGCCCACGCATTTCGTACAAAGTAATCAACAACAGGAAAAGCAAGGCGTTGACCAAGGAAATACTCATACAAAGTATTCTCAAATCTAGTGTTCACCTCTTCAACCACTTTCATCGGGACAGAAAGATCCACACCATTAGCTTTCATACTACACTCCAACCTACAAAAGTTTGACGTGTGTTTCTTTGGTTTAGTAGAAGTAACACCAGCATACGATGAAGAAGGTTGTTTTAAAGCACTAACCTTCTCAATTCCAACAGCCCCATGTGCATTCGTATTAACCTTTTCATTAGCATTATTATGGCCATTAACATTAGAAGCCATAGGACTACTCGTATCACGAGGATGTTTCGAATAATAACCAATAGCATTAAGCATCTCCTCTAGCTCCTTCTGTGACTGCGGCACCTTAAGATGCTCAAATAGATTAGCCCAAGTAGAAGTAATAGCATCCATAGTCACGGAAGGTTTTAATGGTTGCCCATCTTCACCCACAAGAACAAGTTTTCCCTCAAAAAATTGTTTTTCAATAGCACGAATTTTCAACAAAGTATCATGACCCTCAGGCGTGTCATGACTAGGAGCATCATGACTAGGGCTAGAAACAAGAGGAATCGACTCCTCTTGTGTATTAGGGAAAACAGAAGCAGCAGCTCAACCACTATCACCATCGGTACTGGAACATGAAACAGGTTTCATGTTTTCATCTAATTTGAAACTAACCACCCTCTCCATCAGAACTCAGAACAAAACAACCCTAAAACAGAAAAAAGCCAATCGAAACAATGGCAGCAGATCCACTTACCAAGAAGACACAACCTCGGGTTCACAACGTACTGGAAACCCTAGTTAAAAACTAGGGTTTATGCACAATGAAGAGCAAAAACTTACCCATACTCAATCGATGAAGCACCATATACCAGTAAGATCAAAGAACCAATTCGATTGAAGCAAAACCCTAAAAAAACATACACAAGAACCACCAAGAACCTGCGTAAGTACCACCAATCTGATCAGGATACTAATTAACACGACGTTAATTACTAACGATTACAAATTGAGGAACAAAAAAACACAAGGATTTGAGCGATTAGGTGAAGAACGATTAGAAGTTTAGGGTTTTATTTTATCGCCAGAGGAGAGAGTCGCCAAGGGTTTTTTTTCCGCTTTTTTTTAGGTTTGCATGTAGCTTTTAACAACGTGCATGACCTTAGAATTGTTAGAAATACTTAGAACAAAAAACTGAAAAAATGATGTCTTAGTAAAAAATAAGTGAGATAAGATAGTACTTATATTTCTAATGACGCCCACAATGCTCATTTAAGAGGTGTTTCCGTTTCACTTAATTAGTGAGTCCAAACTTTTGTACTTTCTTAATAGGGATGTTCACAAAAATGTACCTCTCTCTATCAATTAAATAGCTAATATACTAGCATCTTCAAATCATTTAATTTAGTTAACAACCTTTTAGTTGCTTTCATAATAAATATATTTAATAATGATTAAGAAAAAAACATTATTTGAAAAGAAAAAAAAATGTGATGTCTATAACAAATATACACTAGAGATTTTATCTATTTTTAGGAGGAAAATATATATAAGAACATGTGTATCAAGTAAAATAGTTGAATCAACTTGAGAAAAGTTTCTTTGATTGATAATAATGTGTAAAATAAATAGTATGCACTAAATATGCGTATCAACTACTTCGTATAAAAAACTATAATAAGTTTAAGGATAGAGGAATATTAATATTTTTTTTTACAATAATTGAGTTCTGGAGTGAATAATATACATAAAACAAGTGCGTCACAAAGTTTCTAGAACAAATATTCGGGAATTATGTAAAGGGCCCGTTTGGTTTGCTTAAATGAATCACTATGGATATGGTTTGATGATAGATTTGGAATTGAATGACTTCACATAAAAAAAAATTAAAAGTATAATTGAGAGATAGTGGTGGGTCATACCTTTTTTTTCTTTTATTTTGTGATAGAAGAAACACGGGGTATCCTCAAACCATAAAAAATATCCACCTATCTAGATACCCTTGTTTGAAGGGTTTTCTCATACCCATATCATCAAGCAAACACATTTGATCATTCTCACACCCATACTACCATTCCCATACACGCATACCAAACATGCCCTAAATTAAAGACTACAATATCAAAATTAAAGACTAAGCCAACTTCCAATGTGAGTCATCACCTGCACCAAGCTAAATATTAGTAAAGTACAATATCAAAATTAAAGACTAAGCCTTTAAGGGAAACTCATACTTATCATTAAAGCAAGTACGAAGAAAAGATACACATGCATAAGTAGTGAAGTACAAGTGCGAGAGAATGCTACCATCTTGAAAGCATGTGAGAAAGAGTGATATGGAGGTTACCTACAAAACGTTGACAATATATATTCAAAACCCTAAGACTATCTTTATTCACAATCCATCACAACCCAATCTTTTAATAAAATAATATTTTCTCTTTCTTCCATCCACACAACCAATACATACAACCAATCTATATTTTTATCATTTATCAACAACCCAACCAAACATATAATATTATTTCTATATATTTAATTTAATTACTTAAATTTGTATATAAACTATATATTTAATAAAATATTTGAATTTGAATAAATCTCGCTCGTACGGATTTTAATTGAAATAAAATACGTTTTTCATTAGAAAAATAAAATTACAAAACATGAAGAAATTAAAAGTTACAAATATTAGAGATACAAATGACATAATTAATTATCATCGCCAAATTTTTGCCATATATGCTCAATCAAGTCATTCTTTAGAGATGAATGAGCTTCTACATTCTTGATTGTTCTGTTTCTCATATAACTTCTCAAATCCATAATTCGTTCGAGAGAATACTCAACAACATCATTACCATTTGTATGCGCGTCGTTCAAAAATTCGGATGGATCAAAATTTTGGTAAGTTTCTCGTTCATCTTCAACTATCATGTTGTGCATAATAATGCAAGCATTCATAATTTGTCCCATTTGTTCGTAGTCCCAAATAAGACATGGACGTCGAAGGAATGTGAAAGCGAGCTTGTAGAACTCCAAATGCCGTTCCACATCTTTTCGAGCGGCCTCTTGATGTTGAGCGAACAACCTATGCTTTCTAATTTGTGGAGAAGTTATAGATTTGACAAATGCAGCCCATGAAGGATATATGCCATCAGTAAGATAATATGCCATATTTTTTTTGCTTACCATTTACAACATAACTCACTTTTGGTGCTCGACCTTCTAACACATCACTAAAATAGGAGATCGATGGAGAACATTAATATCATTGCACGAACCTGGTGTTCCAAAGAAAGCATGCCATATCCATAAGTCATATGATGCAACAGCTTCCAGGATGATGGTTGGCTTTCCACTTCTTCCTGCGTATTGTCCAGCCCATCATGTAGGACAATTTTTCCACTCCCAATGCATACAGTCAATGCTACCTATCATACCTGGGAACCCACGTTGTTCCCCGACATAGAGTAGCCTCCATATCTATGATTTCCGGCCGCTAGATCCTTAACGGTAATAATATGAAATAGTCATTTGAGCGTACATGTACGTATTCAGACATGGAAAAGTTAAAAACATAATAATCAGTGGTTGAAACACTAAATACCCATATTTTAAGCTAGAAACTAAAAAAAGGAGGTTCAAGAGAGTAAATGAGGTAACCTTTGTTGAAGTTTAAACATATTAACATATAATAATCTGATGCATAGCGAAAAACAAGATCAAATAGTGCATATTAATTAACTTATAGTGAATCGACTCAAAACAAAACCAAACTAGATTCAAAGATTTGAATCCTCTATGGTTTCACACACTACACGTAGTTAAGCAATATAATTAGTATGCTAGTACTTGGATCACGAAAACAATCAAAACACTTTTGTTCAAAACCAAAATCGAAAACCCAAGCCCTTGACGGGGTGGTGTTCGATCGATTTGAAGAGAGGGAGGAGAAGAGAGAAGATTTGATTGCTTAGGTTTTCCAAGGGACGCAAAATAATGAATAAAGGATTCATTATATAGGCATGGAAAACTTGGAGTGCAAGCGAAGCAATCCCATTCCCTTTGGGACTCCTATTTGGCCGACCTATAAAAAAGAAAAGGGGGGTCTAGAACTTTTCTTATCTTGACTTTACAACCGAGTCCTTATACTTGTCGTCTAACGACAGTTAGTTAAATGTCGTTAAGTAACTAAGTTAGTTAATGTCCGCTAAGTGTTTTTCATGAAATAATAATTAATAAATTACATTAATATATTAACTACTTATAATTGTATGATTGTGTTAGCATGTGACCCTATAAGCTCAAGTAATTTTCAGGGCATACATTATTTGTGATATGGACATATCCCAACAACTACCACTTGGATATGTCTCAAATAATGTAATAACATTGGTGAACATTTATCAACACGTAATACTCCAAGAAATACCGAGTGTTGTTTTGTAAAGTCTCAGTTAAATAATTTAAACATTTACTATCCCTTTGTTTTCGATACCATGTTAAATATGGATATGGATCTAATTAATTCCATAAGTTAACGCTTATGTTTCTCGTTTCAGCGATTGATCAAGATTACCAAATTCATCTAGATATATCCAGATCTCCTTTTGGGGGTGGCCACACAAACATCTGATCAACCCCACGAGGGGCCCAATTGCATCATTCTTCAAAATATAATCGAAGGGACAAATTCTTTATTGAATGCATGTGTCATTCATGTGCTTTACCACTATAACTACCACTTACGAAATAGCGTTAAACTATATTTAAGAAATGGGATCCACACACGCATGACGTGCTTACATCTCAAGTCTAAGGATAAGTAAATAAATGACTTACAAGATTCACTTGATGACAAAGATCCATAAAGTGAAAGTCTTGTTAGTTAGGGTGATCCAAGATGCAAACTTTTGAATATCATGTGAGTTAGGCGGGACACAACCTTAAATATTCAAATAATATAACCAATCACTCAGATTTGTCTTAATTCAACAATACTCTATATCGTTGATCGAAAATGGACAAATTTAGAATAAGATAAATTATTCATGGATCTAAACACGCAAATATAAGATATAACTTATCATTAAATGAAAATAATCATACCGGATACTTTGATTCATTATACAAATAATAATTGTTTAACATCCCTTATCCAAATACTAACTAAATCAATACATGATGATCCTACTTGAAGAATCACACCTCAAGATACGATGATCGTACTTGCTAACAAGGCATAAATTTCATTAAACTCAACTAGGTTTGATCTTTTGGAATTTTGATAATACTTATTTCAAGAATTCAGTTAGTAAAGTCCTGGAACATATATGATGATTGTCTGTACATGTGCATACAAATATCTCGATATTGACACACTACATTCCGTAAGGTGTATGACATCATCAAACACCTACTAGAACCAAACATCTTTTACCAGCTTCTAAAGGGGCAACACATTCTTATTCTTTAATGTATAATGCAACTATGCTTTCAGCCGAGAGCATCTAGTTCACATGGCCATCATCAAAGATGAAATCCTACCATGACTAGTATTGAGTGTCATCTTAATTAAACTAGCATCATTGTATTCAAACAACCATATGTTCTCTTAAAGATTCGTAAACTATTGATAAGGATTTAAAACGTGCGTTTTTAAGGGTCATTTAAGCTCTAAACTCGTACATTTGTGATCAGTGCCTTAAATCGTTCCTTTTCATATTTTAGGTACTTGGGACGTAAAAGCTGGAAACCAAGCGTTTAGCTAATTTGGACAAGAAAGCGAAGAAAGCGACCAAGCCACGAAAAAGTGCGGAAAGCGGATCGGGCGGCATCACAACCTCGACTTCGCCGTCACTTTCATTTGAGCGTGATGATTTGATGAAAATTTTACATGTGATGACTAAAAACATTTGAGCAAGTTTAGAACCCGACGGCATCACTTGTATTTGAAGACCAAAATTCAAAGTAAAATTACACGAGCGGCTCGGACTTATTAAAGAGCGACGACGTCGGACATCTGACGTCGTCGAGATACAAAACAACGTCGTCACAACAGCGGTGATGCAAATGAAGAAACCCTAATGACGGCGAGCTGACGGCGTCACAACCATCACATTTTCACACTTGTAAATCTATATATATTTTCACATGTTTTCCTTTATTGATGTAAAACTTTGAAGAGGCGAAACCCTAATTTCACAGCTTTTGTAAGGCTTTTACAGCCATTTTTGCTTATGTTTTATTAAAGTTAAGTAATCCCTCTTTAATCATTCAATATGTCTATGTGTTGTTTGATTATATGATTTTCTTTTCTTCACTTTAATATGTTAGGCTAAATTAATTAGTGTTTGCTTGGATTTAATGCAACCTAGTTATTTTAATTATTAATTGTCGTCTCTTTTTAATTGGTTGTCTCGCGTTAGGAGTAGGAAAAGCGGCTATAATCTTATATGTGTTAGCTTGTAAATCCGACTTAATGCATTATACCTAGAGTTCAACGATGGTTTTATTTGTTGTATTTATTAGTGAATTGCGGCTTGTAGATCTTAGGAGATTCTAGAGATGACTTAATTGTCACTTGTAGATCTAGGGTTTCTTAAATGACACTTATACATTCATAGAGTTAGGAAATTCGCACCACCCTACGATAATAGGGATACAATGCGCCAATTACGTGAGGCGTGACAATTCGACTAATTAATAAGAGACAACTATGGAGTAAGGATAATTATAAGTAAACATGTTTTTCCCATCATACGAGTTCACCAATTTACTTTTCATGCAATTAGTTTAATTTAGCTTTATTTAATTTAATTAAGTAATATAAAAACCCACTCTTCAAGCCCGAGATTGTACTTGCTTTCATAAAAATTATAAAAATACAAAAGAATCATCCTACACCTCTAGACCTAATTAGCCATACACTTGACCTTCACAATACTATTCCCTAAAAATGATCAATCCCCATGTTTTACCTATACTACACTACAACGGTTAGGTACATTGCCAAGGAGCATTGTAAAACTTAGTGGTTTTGCAAAATTTTGCATCAACTATGAACATTCCTTTGGTAATTTTTGGTGCCTTCTTAAACTCCAAGGTTTTTTTGAAAATGAGAACTACACAACAATTGCCACATTGTACATCTATAGAATCTTCATTATTGGGAATGACTCTAAGCTCAGCTCAGGAATGAATTTCTAAATCCAAATAAATTTCATTAGAATATTTATTTCAATAGTTATCTAATAACTTTCAATTAGATACCAATATTGTCAAATCATATTGCACTCATGCATGATACAACTATTTCTCAACACAATATGACGTACATAGTTAGGCTTAAGGTTTCATTCATATTCTATCTTATCAAAATACATGTATCTATTGAGACTTGCTAAATGGTATGTCATGTTATTTCAGACTTATTTACCGCATATGTTTATAACAATAAATATATATTTCAAGGTTGTATGTTATATTTCCTAAATCTCTTATGTAAAGTTTTATTTATTGCTAAGGATTGACATCTAGCTTAGATGGAATGTTACTACCCATATGTTATAAAACATATATGATTTAAGGAAAATAAATATAAATACTCCCACTAGCTTTTAGAAATACTCAGGAGTTATCTTATTTTTAAATAAAATAAAAAACATGGATTTAATAATTAAACATAAGATTCATCTCGAGATGTATGCATTGATCCATACAGTTCTTGCACTTTGTATACTTCTAATGATTATATGAATTCATAAAACTATTTTGATTACTCATCGTCCTCGCAAAGATAATCTTCAAGAAAGAGTTTTGATATTCCATTGTCATATTTCATACTAATGAAAACAAGTATGACAATTAATCATCTTTATGTATTAATGTGCGTATAAAAGAATATTCAATCACAATCAATTTCTTGAGTATGATTAATAATCATGTCACATGTCATGCATTAAATATGTGTACAATATTGTCCTTATGAGCTCAACACATGAATCAAACAGCTTGAAGAAACTCACATTTCTTCCACAGCCTAACTTTTTTGTTTAAGATCAATCAAGTTCCAAATTTCTTATCTTTATGGAAAACATCTTAACATTCATAGTATGAGTAATTTACCAAATTCAAGATTCGACAACGCATCTTTATGGATAACAGGCTCACCATGATCCTGTGACTCATATTCCTCAGCATTGATATAAAATATATCAATAAAGTGTTTGAGGTATCCTTTCAAATCTATGAACGAGTATTTCATCATTCTAAGGTTTAACATTTACATGTTTAGCCTAGTATGAAATTCACTTGTGTGTTTAGAAGGTTATGTATTTTGTTATTGTATTTCTTCAATATTTAAAAATACTCCCACTTGCTTTTTGTAAGTAGAGACTAATCTATAAATACTTAGCATGTATAGTAACAATAAATTGTTCTCTTTTGAGAAATCATCAAATAAATTGACAGTTACTGACTCTAGTTTGTTAATAACATGCTTCATAAGATGTTTAACAAATTCAGAACTTCAATTTTAAGACTTAATGTGAGTAATCACATTCCATAACATGATGGTGTCTTATTAACCTTCTAGGTTGGAGTCTTATTAAGTATATACAAGACATACTCAATTTTCTAACTTTGATAGCTTTTTGGAGGAAAATGAGTTAAAGTTATCTTGAATCAAACGATACTAATATAGTTTGATTTTCCTCATTGGATATACCATAAAATTGTGGTATTCCATGAGAATTGATATTGTGAGACAACTTGACAATATGTTAGATGAACTTATACTCTTTGACTTACTTATTTACCAAGAAGACATAAACATTTATTATCTTACTATTTGTTATGAACACCAACATTTGGCTTCAATAGTAATTTCAAGTTAATTGACTACTCCATTATTTATGACATGTCCAAGATAACATAAACCTTTTAGTTGAAGTAGTCTTTATTCTTATCTTGACATAAGTTCTAAATAGGGAAAAATACATTTTACGGGTATAAGTCATAGTAGAATCTTAGTCTCTTACCTGCGGTCAAGAAAACTATTAATCATATTGTCATGTGTTGTACCTTGCACACATTAAGATTTCTCCCAACTTGTGCATGACATAACATCAAGTGCGTAGACAAACAACACGACACTCGTTTGATTGTGTATGAACAATATGATAGTGTCACGGATTTGCATTATAAGTAGATGTAGAACCATATTGTTTATTTAGGAATCAAGCACGATTATCCTTAAAACATGAGTGTTATGATTGGAAAGTAATATATTATCTCAAAACAAGTTAGAAATAATTTGGGTTACTAACAAGATAATAAAACTTGTAGCACCCACTGAATTAGACAACATTATCCACTGTATTTGACAACATTGCAAGTGTTACCTATCCAGTTAAACAAATAGCGACCTATTTAATTTTTTACCTTCTTTGAAAGTCTACTAGTAGCAATGTACTTAAGTTTCGAAAGAGTGTATGAAGTTCTACTATATAAATGAGGGATTGTCCATCAATGCTATTTATTAACTTGAAATTTGGCATGCAATTTCCTTCTTAATCGACCTACTATTCCATAAGGATATGTAGCACCTATATTGTGTTAAAGCAAAACAACTAGATAAATCATGCTAGTTTGCCTTTACTTCATTGTAGTACTTTAAATGCGGTTTCTAATTTAACAACTCGTTAGATATCATACATCAAGATGTAACCATTTGTTAGCTACATGAACATGTTCACCGATTAACCGAATGTCTTATTTGTTTGAAAGAATTCAACATCGATCAAATGAGATCAAATCTATATGAAAAATAAGATGTGCAATCTACTTAATTGTGTAAGTTTGCTATGAGTTTTATTAGAATTAGGACAATTCCAATGCTCTATTATAGCTTTCTCGAACAAGAAAAAGGATAATGTGAGTCTCTCTTTCTTACGGAAAAAGGCTCGGTTTGTCTTTTAGTAAAAATGATTCTAGCAAACCCTTATAGATGTGGATTGATTTACCAAGAAAAGAACAAAACTACGTTTACGGTTTTAATGTTGCGTTAATACCATCAAAAGAATTTATAAAATTCAGTTTCTAGTATTTTCAATAATTATTCCTATAAAGAAAGTTAACTACTGATAAGGATTTAAAAAATACGCTTTTAGGGGGTTCATTTAAGCCCTAAATTGTTACATTTCATATTCGTGACTGCTTAAAATTATTCCTTTTCACATTTTAGGTTATTTGGAAGCAAAAAGCTAGAATGAAGCATTTTTGGACGAAAAGGAATGAAAATATGAAGAAAACGGCTGAGTCAAGAAAACAAGGCTGAAATAGTGGTCCGGACGGCGTCCCAAATCCAAGGGCGATGCCGTCGCCTACAACGTGGTCTAAACTCTCTCAAGCGATGGCTCAGGTCATTTTTTGATCCTAACAAGTGACGGCGTAACTTGTATTCCAACATCACCGTCACTCTGTCTTTCTACACCAAACGACCAAAGCTTTCTTAAGACGACGTCCACTACAATCTAGAAAGCGCCACTATCGTATGCAAGCCGCGTCGGTGATGACTTGGCAAAGCGAAACCCGAATGGCGGCGATCGAGGCGGCGTCACCGGTAAAAGCGGCGCGTCGCGGTTGTAAAATCTATATATAGACATCGATTTTTCAGTATTTAGTGTGTTATTTTGGAGAGCAAACTCTAAAACATTTTTAGTCCGACTTGGATAGTTTTTAGGGGGTCTAACCCCTCATTATTAATTCAAGATAAGTTTATTTATCCAATCTATCACCATGTTTAATTTTTATGTGATTGTTTGCTTGTGTTCTTGCATCTCTATCATGTGTAACTAAATTAATTAGTGTTTGCTTAGATCCAATGAAACCTAGTTATTAATTATTATTAGTTTGTCTATTGTTTAATTGGTTGTCTTGCCAGATTAAGGAAAATTAGCTTCTTCTTTCATTGTTGCGAGCTTGAACGTCCTAAATAGCGATTATTAGCCTTAGAGTGCACTATTAGGCTCCCGTTGTATTTATTACGTGAGTTGCGGCTCTTGTTATTAATTATTATTGTTTTTAACGTCCTAAATAACGCTAAATTAATTAGTGTTTGCTTAGATCCAATGAAACCTAGTTATTAATTATTGTTAGGTCGTCTCTTGTGAAATTGGTTGTCACGCTAGATTAAGGAAAACTGGCTTCTTCTTTCATTGTTACGAGCTTGAACGTCCTAAATAGCGATTATTAGCCTTAGAGTGCACTATTAGGCTCTCATTGTATTTATTGCGTGAGTTGCGGCTTGTAGATACTAGGATATTTGGGGAAGATACCTCAGTACTTGGTGATCCCTGGTGTTCTAGAGGAGACTTATGCACTCATAGAATTAGGGAATTTGGCACCGTCCTATGATTAAAACATGGAATACAATGACCAATTAGACAAGGGTGTGACGATTCAATCGACCAATAAAAGATAATTAGGGAGTAAGTAAATCTAAGTAAACACGCTTTTAGTTATGATAAGAACTCTTCCTACAATCCCTAGCTTCTATTTTATTAATTATTAATTAGCAATTTTTTATTAGTTTAATTGGTAAAAGACCAAGCGCCCTCTTGAAACCCCAATATTTTAATTGCTTTCATATAAAATATAAAAGACTAAAAGATTCACCTCGACCACCTTTTAGTCATACATCTCGACAAGGATCTCTATTCCTCTAGAGAACAATCAACCCACAGGCTTACCCATACTACACTTGCAAAATTAGGTACACTTCCTAGTGGGTTGTAAAGCTTGCTCTTGGAAAGGAAGTTTTTCGACCCCGAACCATGCATCAACTACTCATAGTTTAAATAGATAAAACAATTAATTTTCTTAAGGCTAGGACCTTAATTGACATATCGACATCACATCAGTTAATCTGCTAACAATGGTGTATTCAAAAAGGTAAGTGTCGAACAATAATTGCAATACAAGTGCAATTTCTTGATCATTATGGGACTTACTAATGTCACTAGGGACAATCATGTAGTGTCATGTTTCATCCCATATTATGTATCATGTTAAAGGTCTCACCAATTAACTTGATTATGTCGGCCAATAAAAAACTGTAAATATTCCACCAACGTCTCACGATGAGTGGTAATTTACCTTGGATTGCAATTTACCTACGTCTCATGTACAGCAAAAGGCAATTACAACTGTTCTTACAATTGGGTAGCAAAAACTTAGTTTTCAAATGGTATAGCTTATTTGACAAATAATGTTTATATCAAATATGTATGAAGAAGCATGCATACATCTTCGTATAATTGGTTTTAATAAAAAACTTTTACTCGATTAAGTTATTTATTATCGTGCATTAAGATGTTATTTAAATTTATATGCATAGCACGTGAATATATAAGTAAATACATTGCAATTTTCAATTGACGATTAAACGTGTTTTCAAAGTTAAAGTAATGCAAATTTATCGCAGTATTTGTAAAACCAATTAAAGAAAGACCAACCACTATATCGTACTATTGCATGAGTCATAGACCCAAGTTCTTTTGATAATTGCCTCATATGCCGAAGCATGTAGTAGCGCGTGGATTTAAAGTCAAACAACCTGAAGATGATTTTGCCAAAACAAAGTAATTGGTTGAATAAAAAACATCATCAATAAACAAAGTGTAGAACTTTAATTTAAAAAAACACATTAAAGAATATTAAACATGTTAAATTAAATTATATCATGGTAGATTCGAGTATATTTCTTACACCATGAATAACTTATTAGAATTATGTTTAATTAAACCATCTAGTTTCATAGTTATTAGTCACGTTTATATTTTTTTATCCAAAAAACTCTTTGCTTTTACATGAGTCAAACTATTTATTGCACATGCATTTGCATTGTTTAGAGCGACATATTTCCTCATCATTTCTCGTATCAACTAATAATGTGACAAAAACATTAAAGTTATAAACATATAAAAAAATTGATAATAACATATCATATTAAATTAGCATACTCATATTAGCTAATGAAATAAGGATAAAGGCAAAAACATCACTAACATATAACCCTGTTGTAAATAACGAGTTTCTCAAGTAACTAAAATACAATAAGAATCAAATTTAAACCAAACACATGAATAATAATGAAAAACTAATACTATTACAAAATATAAATAACTTGATTAAGATTTTAAAACTAACTAAAACCCATTACAAGTAATCATATATATTGATTCAATTCGACGATGCAAAATAATACACATTGTATAATATTTAATTGAATCTCTAACGAGTACTTTTTGGAAATGGAAGAATTAAAGTCACAACAAATGGTGCGTGGAGAAGTCGACTAGGGTTCTAGTTTTATAGTTTTGATGTTCTAGTTTACTTTTACTAATTGGCACAAAAATAGGTGATGTCTTTCAAATAAAACATACATAGCATACAATAGTCAATATTTTTTTTAACTAACTGTATAATGTTGAATAAGTTTTTAAAGACCATTACTTAGTTAACTCCTAGCTAGTCATTTCAATAAATTTATATTGAATCAAAAGAACAAAGAATTAAAACTTAATATAATAAATAACAAAAGAACTTTATGTTTGAAATTAAAGGCATAAATTACAAAAGAACTAATTCAATATCTTGGATAATTAGCTAAAGACCTTCATATGTCTGAGAGAGGTGTTGAGAAAACTGGGATACGTGCATAAAGAAGTTATCTGGATAAACTCTAGCCTTGATTCTAATCGGCTTCTTAAAGTTGTCAATCTTCCAATACATTTCACCCCAAACACTTGCTTCTTCATAACTATCACTTCCAACTCCCAAATCCATATTATTGTAGTTAAAATATACTTCCCGTGGGTTACTTGATGCATACGGCTCTAGAAACGCTTCAAAGCTTTCTAGCCAATTTCTTCGTGCAATCGATGTTGGAGTTGTGTGTGAAGGTTGTGTTAAATGATGAATACCCTGTTGGTTATTATCTTTCATTAATCGTATATTTATAGTGCTAATACATAAAACCTTAGAAGCCATAAACACACACACCGGGCTTGGGCCTATATATTATTCATCTAATACTCTCCCACAATCCGAGTGGCAAAATCGCGAAAGCTCGGATTGGAGTACAAACGAGAAACATTAATTATTAAAAATAAAAATAAAACTAAAGATAGTTATCTTGATGAATAATTAAGACTTTGATAGGTAGCCAATCGCGTAATCCAAAAAAAATGATTTGGTTTATGAATGATTGCTTGTTTTGGCGCGCGTGACGGTGCGTCCTTATGACTACAAATGCGATTCGGTATGCTTTTCTTGAAATTTATTTGAAGCCACCTCTCTGACCTCGTCGATTAACTCCTTCTGATTTGGGAGTTATAGCGAAACACTAGGCTGCAGTTTTGTTTTTAGCATGGATAAAATGTGATGGCTAGGGTTTAACAGGATGGAATTGAGGCGGCTCCTAGGGTGGCCAACCACATCTGAGGATCAGTCCTAAAGCCAAATTTAATGGACCTAAACAACTATTGGGTTTGGGCCAAGTAACATATCTAACACTCCCTTGCAGTTTGAACGGGAGGCTTTAAACCGACAAACTGGAACATATGTTGAAAGCCCCTTCTTCTTTTCTTCTATCATCTTCTTTGTTGATTGGTTGAACGAAAACATAATTGTATTTGGCGGCATAGTTGTTTATTACTTGCGACTTCCTCCTTTGCATGACTTTATTTATTTATTTACGTCATGGCTTGCTTTGCTTTTAGGTAGGAGCGACAATTTTGCGACCAACTATTTGCGAAAAATAACAATGATCTTCAACAACGAAAACAATTAGATGAAGAAGGAAAAAAATATGGTTGATTGAAGGCAACTCAACGTGCATATTGTGTGTCTTTTGACAACTAGGGTTTAGGTTTTATGCATTGAATATGAAAAACAAAATCCTAATAAAAAATAAGAAGAAAGCAAAAATAACTATGATCCCTCCAAATCATCGCCGAGTAGCCGATGACCGGAGGATGAAATTTTTTTTAAGTGGATCTTACCTAAAGCTCGATACCATCTTAAATGATGAATACCTCGTGGGTTATTATCTTTCATTAATCATATATTTATAGTGCTAATACATAAAACCCTAGAAGCCATAAAAACACACACCGGGCTTGGGCATATATATTATTTATGTCTAAAGTCAACCATCTTGAAAAATTGGAACAACACCCCAGCTCTATAAGGATACGGAATTGCAGTCTCGGAGTACTCATTAATTATTCCTCCAAACGGGTTGATGATAAAAGTCTCTAATCCGTCGTTTTCGAATATCGTTTCTCATATCTGTGTAAGACCCTCAATGGAGATTGGTGCTCGAATAAAGTCACATTTACCTTTAAAGTTCAGCTTAGGAACGGCTAATCGATTAGCGAGAATTTCGGTGGGAGTCGAGGTTGAAAAGCCTGGGCTTGTTTGGACCATTTTCACTTCTTCACATATCTCTCGTGTCACATTAAGCTTCGGGAAGTTTTCTTCTAGCAACGGAATCAGTGTGTTGCTAGTACCTTGATTGATTCCTTCAAACGACATTCTTATGGTTTTCTTTATCGTATTTCATACATTTTTGCTAAACATTTGAATCCTTATGTGCAAGTTTCGATCAATATTTGGCATAATAGTTTAATATTTATGGAAAATTTCCGTAGCTCCTTCTTCCAAAGTTTTATCAACTATAAAAACATTCACTAATTCTGGAATTGGAACCAACCTCAGCTTCCATGCAAGAACAATTCCAAAACTAGAAGCACCGCCACCACTAATTGCCCAAAACAATTATTCGCCCATCCAACACTGTGGAAAACTAGAAGGGGGGTTGAATAGTTTACCGATTAAAAATTTTGTTTTGAAACTTATTGAAAGATCAATTGATATTGATCTTAGATATGTTAGTGAATGATAATCAATATGCAAGCAATATATATAAAGAGTAAATAAGGAAAGAAACAATCAAACCACGTCAAGTTGTTTATAGTGGTTCGGTCTACAAGGACTATTTTTCCTTGCCCTACTCCACTCCCCGAGTCTCACACTCGAGAGTTTAACTTCACTAGTCAACAAGCTCCTTTCACCGGCGGAGAAACCTTTACACTTCGCTTACACACTATTTCCGACACTAAGCTAAATGTCGAGTTCTTTTACAAGGGTACAACCACTCCCACACACAATGTATTTTAAGGACTAAAATACTAACCACTCACACATTTACAAGATTATGATGGTTTGATACAACAATGATGTATGAATCAACACTAGATCATACAACAACAAACAAACAAGACTTCCAACTATTTGTTGAAGCTTGAATATACCTTGATCTTCTTTGCTACAAAAGAGGATCACTATAATGATATGAAACCGATTTAGAAATGTTAGAGAAGAAATGTATGTGAATATGCTAGAAAGGGATGAGAAACAACTTGGTTTGGCTTTGCTATTTATAGCCAAAATGATCGTGAGGCACCACGGACCACGGATCCCTCAAAAGGGTTTCGCTCGTGTAAACTTTTGGTGCCGCCGGGGTCTGACAGCAAGATCACCAAACTCTTACCAAAGTCAACCATATCTATCCAAGATTGTGTAAGATATGTAGAGTCTAAATCTACACAAAATATCTAGTGAAATCTTCTAGAGATTTCAATGATGCACTACATGATGTCATGTGTTGTTTTCTATTTTTAGAAATATGTTAAAATATAAATACATATGTAATGTTTTGTTTTAAGAAACTAAAACATGATTGATCTAAAAATGTTCACATAAATTTGGTTTAGAGTTATATCAATAATATGATTAATCAAAATGTAAAAGCTTGAGTGATGAAGATATTATTTGAAAAGCTTGTTTTAATATCTATTAAACTTGACAAGCTTTAAGCTTTATAAAAATTAAATTTACTTTTGTCGTTAACATAACTTAGGTAAAGATCATAAAATATAAATAACGTTTAATGACGATATTTGTATTAACAATTTCTCCCTTTTTGTTGAGGACAAAATATAAATTTTATTTTTATAAAAGATGTAAAGTTTGTACAAGAGTTTATAAAAATATGAAATTAATTTTAGAACTTGAAAGATTTAGATAAAGATGATAATGCTAGTATGTCCAATTTAGACATGATGTTAACTTTCCAGAAAGTCAAAATATACAGTTGACTTTATTTGAAAGTCAAAGTCTTCATTAGTCAAAGTGTGATGTTGACTTTTCAGAAAGTCAAAGTATGTAGTTGACTTTTTATAAAAGTCAAAATAGTCCAAGTTCTATAATATTTTTTCCCCTTTTTGTCTCAACAAATAGAAGATGCGAGCCGGAATGTGTAATGAGCCCGAGCCATTATCTCCCCCTTGGCCAATGCTCCCCCTAAATTGGGTGCCAAGAGAAAGATACATGGATTGTGAAAAAGCTACAAAAGTATGTTAGTAATTGATGAGTGTGTAAATACTCATCATTTTAATCAATCTGAATTGCAAAACATTTAAAATGCTCAAATGCATCAAAATCTCGAAAATATCTCAAAATTGCATTTTATATGTTTGGATGCAAAATGTTTAAAATCGGATGAAAATGAGCTAAGTTTGCATAATTGGCGGTTCGATCCATGACTTTCAAATCTTGTCAAAAATAGTCCCCGAGCACTTATTTTAAAGAAAAGTCACCAAAGGTCCTTTTAAAATCATAAGTTGTCAAAATTAGTCCTTTGGTGAAAAATGTCAAAAGTTTTGAGAAATTACAAGTTTGGTCCTTGAAGTTTCAAAATTGGCAAAAATAGTCCTTGGAATTTTGAAAATATCTTTTATGGTCCTTGTACTATTGAAACTTGGCAAAAGTGACCCTTGAAACAACTTTGAGAAATTGGCAGATTTGGTCCTTGGTTTTTGTCCTTATATTAATAATAAGCCTTGAACCTTGGCCCCTGTCAAAACAGCCTTTGGACCCCTGCCATATACTTGTGACCCCCTGTTTTTGACCCCCTTATTAATATATCTCCCGGTCAAACATGGTCAAACGACCCAACCTTTTCCCTCTAATTTCTTTCTTCCTCACCTGCTTCCTCTGCAACACTCAACCTCACCTCTCCTCCAGCTCACATACTCCACACCTTATCCCTCTACCTCAACAACCAAACAAGAAACATTAAATGCTTCCCTCCCCCTTGCACTCAAACCTCCCCCCTGTTGCTATATCTTTTTTGGCGCCAAAATCCATCAACGGCCAATATCTATTCTAAGCATCCAACGGCTCAAATAAGTGGTGGGATTTGCTCAGAAGTCAAGTGGGAGCACTTTTGATGTATAAATAGAGGAAGAAGAGAGAAGGAAAAGAGTAGTCTTTAGTTTTAGTTTTCTTGTATGTCGTTATTATTTCAATTGTCTTAATTAGTTTCAAAAAGTGTAATCTTAAGTCTTCATGTACTAAACTAAAACTATTTAGTTATTGTAATTTGCTTTCAAGTAGTAATTCAAAGTTTTATCAAAGTTTCATGTTTGTATGTTCCCTGTTTTAAAACCAGTGCAAATGTTCTTAAGCCCAGGTTTCAATTAGCCTATCTCAAATTCAAATAAGCTTACTTAAGCTTCTGATAGCTTTTAGTAAGCTTATAATTCAGTTTTAAGCTAATTCTTAAATTGGTCAACAAAAGTCAAACTGAAGCTCAATTGGAAATGGTTATGATATTGGGGTGATGCAGAGCTTGGATTGGGTTGGATAGTGGTTATTGAACTGTTCCATTGACTTCATTAACTTGTAGCTTTGGCAGAACTTTGTAAGTGCAAAAGCTCATTCCTTTTTCAGTTTTAATTAATGGCCTGCACTATTTCAATACTTGAGATGAGATGTTAATTTGTAGGATTAAAGGCTTCACTCAGTAGCCATAATCATATTGAGTGGTTAGAATAGATTGAGGTTGAGGATAGTAGTCATTGGCTTAGTTCTCTGTCCATATATGAGTGTTTGGAATAGCCTGCAACACCCATTCTCAGGCCTCTGTATGACTTAGGAGTAGTGGTTCTCAGTTGCATTTAGCTATTAGTAGCAGCCTTAGGTACTAATTCGTGCTTATTTTCATTCAAAGTCAAAATTCATTTTAATCTAATTTCTTGTTTTCACCAGTTAAGTATATAAGTATGCAAGCTTGCATTTGGACTTAGAATCACATAAGTTAGCACTATCAGGTCTCCTTTCACCATATAACATCAAATGTAATCAGTGTTGAAAGATCAAAACTCACAAAAGTCAACTTTCCAATTCTGCTTAAAAAGTCAAAAGTGAAAAACCAGTTTTTACCCACCCTTTGTTGATTTTTCATGAATTGAGTTCTGTGTTAAAATAAGTCATACCTTGGGATTTCTTAGTTCAAGTGGTCCTTAATTTAAATTTGATTTTTGTAAGATTTTTGTGATTTTCTATAAGCTTCTGCAGAGCTTAAAAAAATGGTACAAGTCCCCTGTGCACACACTCAGTAACAACTGAGTGTGCACAGGTTTTGCAAAAGCTCACAACAAGATCTAGGGAGCTTGTTTGGGGCTAATTTTTGGTTTACAAGCCCCTTGCTAGGTCCTCTTGAGATTGTGATGATTGGCGTTAGGGATCTGGCTTATCCAGTGGCTCAAATATAAGCTGCAAGTAAGGGTGCTTGGCTGTTTTGAGTAAATAAGCCAAATCATTCTAGTCAGTTTAGATCTGTGCATTAGAGGTTAGGAGTAGCTGTAATTAGTTGCCTTTAGGTCCTTTTAGTATAAATTTGTCTCTGTTAAAGTTTGGTAGCTTATTTCACTGTCTAGCTTATCCTAGGTAGCTTATTGAGGGTCAGATTGCACTACAGCTTTATAATCTTGCACATTACTCCCAGTTTTTATATTTTTCTTAGATTTAGATTATTACTTTAGAATTTTCCTGAATTTTTCATATTTTTCCAAAGACTGCTTGCTATTTTCTTTATTTTAATCGGTTTTAGGACTTTTAATTAGCCTTTATTGCAATTAAATCGTAAAAGCTTCAAAAATTTATTTTCAATTTTCCTAAGTTAAGATAAATATAAAAGTCAAAAAATATTTTTCCAGATTTTTCTTAGTTAAATTTGTAATTTTAGCCATTTAATTAGTTTTAAATAGTTTTAATTCATAAAAATAGAAAATAATCAAAAAATATAAAATTAGTTTTGAAAATTCTCTTTAGTTGTTTTAGATTTTCTAAGTCATAATTTCACTTTTTAGCTTTATTTCATATTTTCTTATATTTTAGGGTATTATTAAATAGGTAAAAATAGTTTTTAATTAATAATAATTAAATAAATAGTCATAAAAATAATTTTATTTTTCTCAAAATTTTCTCTTATCATTAGGTTTGTAAAAATTTCATTTTTATATTTTTAGGATTAATACTGTTTCAATTTCACATTTCTTTTAATTCAAATTTATAAAAGAAAAATAAAAAACATCATTTTAAAAATAGTGATAGCGTTTATTTAATATAATTTAGCTTTTAATTTTCTTTCATATTTCCTTTGTCATTTAGTATCAATCATACCCTTTTCCTGCTCAAATTCACCCGATCACTATACGTTTGGTGATTCAAATGCCTGACTGTTGGGACTTAACGACACGGGAAACACTATACTCCTCTAGATCTTCATTGCATTGGTGTCTCGAGCTGTTTGAAGTTTATTACGGTTGACCATTCACAAGTGGTTAGCTTGTGATAAAACTTGACGGTTTGGCATCGATCAAATTTTAGCGCCATTGCGGGAGTCGTAAATTATCTTCCGCTTAGCGATTAGTGATTTGAATATTCACCCTTGTTCATACCATCTATATCTATATATTTTCTTATAAAAAAATCCAAAAACCCAAAACATCTTAAAGCGATAAAACACAAAATATTTTTCTTTTGTTTCTATATATATATCAAAGATAAAAATACAAAAGATTTGTCGCTTTTCTTTGTTTAATAATAACAACATAAAAATTACCACATGAAACCAAGGCGTTGTACTACCTAACTGGGGTACGACCATAATAAGTTCCCAACCAAAGATTAAAACTTGCCTTTGTGTCCTTGTGAGTGGTGTACCTTTTCAAAGAAGCCATTCATCTTGTGATTATTGGTTTAAGTTCACCGTCGCTTTGCCTCGATATTGTTTTAATTGGATTTGTTGTTATATCTACTTTTCAAAACCATAAAAATCAAAAGAATCTTCTTACCCCATTTTCATAATTCCTTTCATAATTCCCTTCCTTAACTCGAGAAGGCGTGTCCGGATTCCAAGAAGGCGTGTCAGAGACGTTTCGCCCATCATCGGATCCGAGATCCGGATCGCTCACACTACTTCCGTTATCATGGCGGAAGAACGTCCTATGTGAGCTTCTCCGCACACCATCGACGGGTATGGAGATGTTATTGTTATCCCACCATTGTGGTTGAAAATTTTGAACTCAAAACCGGTTATTGAATCTTGTAACCTCAAGTCAATTCTATGGTTTTGAGAGGATGATCCTCATGCTCATATTCGATGGTTTAACAAGATTGCATCTACCATCAAATACAAGAATGTCCCTACAGATGTCGTCAAGCTTTATGTTCCCATTTTCCTCGAGGACAAGCCGGATTTGGCTTAAAAACAACCCCTCAATCAATCGAAACATGGGAAGACACGGTAAAGAAATTTGTGAACTAGTTTTATCCACCTTCCAAAACCACGAGTCTTAAAATGAAATCATCAAGTTCACACAAAAGTTTGATGAATCCTTCAAGTGAATCGTGGGATCGTTTTAAGGAGTTGCTCATAAATGTCCTCACCACGGTTTCTCCATGTTGATGCAACTCGATACTTTCTATAATGGAGTGAGTCAATCGATCAAGATTCTCTCAATTCCTCCGGCCGGAGGAAATTTCTTGAGCAAAGCGTAAAAGAAGCTTTAGCGATCATTGAAAACAAGTCTAAAGTCCGCCGCATTAAGCAAACCGGTTGTTTCCCAAGTCGGTGTTGGTCCTTCTATTTCATCGCCTGTGAGTCAATCTAGCACCGATGCTAAAATTGACAAACTCACGGAAGCAATTCAAGCTTTGGTTCTTCCAACCAAAAGAAAGTTTTTTCCACAAACTTCACCTCCTGCTGAAGTTAAGAAAGTGGAAGTCTGTGTTACTTGCGGTGGCCCCATGCCTATTACAACTGTATGGCCACCGATGGTAACCCTTTGAAAGCAAACGCGTGGGCGGATTTCTAATCCAGAGGCAACCAATACCGTGCTCCTATAGACCCGAACCACCGCCCTAACCACTACCTGTACCACCCGGTTTCAACCAAAACCAAAACCGTAATCAAAATCGTAATAGAACGAACCAAGGTTTTCAAAACCAAGGTAATTTTAGTCAAAATAACAGTTTTCAAAATCAAAGTCAAAACTTCCAACACCAAGGAAACTTTAATATAAACCAAGGTCGTGGAAATTTCAACCTGTGGTATTTTCATGGCAATAATCAAGAAATTTCAAAATCAAGGCCCTAATCCAAACAATAGAGGCCAAAATTTTCCTACACAAAATCAAGCCATTGTTCCAACTCGACCATCACCGATGAGTTGTTGAAGCAATTCATGAAATCCCAAGAGGAAATGAATAGGTTGTTGGTTAGCCGATTTCGACATTAAGAAGTCTTTAAATGATCGACCCTGGGCTCGTGTACTTTACCTAGCAACACGATCGCTAATCCGAGGCGATGCAAATGCGATCACAACCGAAGTGGTGCTTCATATGATGGACCCGCTATTCCTACTACCTCTTCTTCTTCTCTCCGAAGGTAGTGGAAAGTGAACCCGAGGCGACAAAGGACCAAGTGCAACCTACTAGCTCACAAAGTACAAAGACATGTCCATCCTCGGGTTGTCCCGAAACCAAAACCAAACACAGAGTTGTTTTGAACCTCCAGCTGACAACCCCAATCCAAAACTTCTATTCCTTACCCATCACGCTTTAAATGAGCAAAGCTCCGCTGAAAAAGCCGGTCATCAAATGGAGAAATTTTTCAAATTTTCCAAGAACTACATTTTGACATAAGCTTTATGGATGCCATCATGCTTGATGCCCAAGTTTGCATCAACTCTCAAACACATGTTAAGCAACAAGGAAAAACTATTTGAAATGGCTAAGACTCCTCCGAACGAGAATTGCTCGGCTAGTTACATAAAGAAGCTTCCCGAGAAGCTTGGAGATCCCGAAAATTTCTTCTTCCTTGTGTTTTCCAGAATTATTGAATGCTTTGCCTCGCCGATCTTGGAGCAAGCATCAACTGATGCCTTATTCAAGATGGAAGAAACTTTCTTCCGGAACTTATTCCTACCGCATGACTCTTGAGCTTGCAGATCGTTCTATATCGCGTCCTCTTGGCATCGCCGAGGATGTATTCGTGAAAGTAGGAAAGTTTCATTTTCCACCGACTTTGTGGTTGTTGATTTCGATGTCGATCATCGGGTTCCCTCATTGTTGGACGAGGATTCCGAGATGGGCCGTGCTCTCATTGATGTATTTGAGCAAGAAATCATGCTACGTGTGGGTAATGAAGTCACACCTTTAACCTTGATCAAACCTCGAGGTACTCCTCAAACTATGATGTCAATCGGTTAATCGAGTCGATGTAATTGATATTGCTTCGAGGAGTACTCTCAAGAGTTTCTTGGTTATTTTCATAATTCGTGAGTGGGGATTCCACCACATCTTCTCAACCAATCATTGCCGACTCTTCCCTCTCTCACCCGCTTGAGGGAGGTGACTTCTTCTCTCGGAAGAGATCGATGAGTTTCTTGTTGTTGATGAATCAATTCCTCCGGAATTGATGGTGTTTATGATTCGGAGAGATATCCTTTATCTTGAGCAATTGTTAAATGAAGATCCATTACCTTCACTCCTCCGAAAGAGATCACGATTGAGGAAATCAAATCAAGACAAACATCTACTTGAAGAATTTCCCGAGGTTGAACTTAAGGACCTACCTCCTCATCTCGAATATGCATTCTTGGAGGTGATGATAAATTACCCGTCATAATTGCTAAAGACTTAACTAAGGAGGAGAAGATCGCTCTCATAAAGGTCTTGAAGTCACACAAACAAGCAATTGCTTGGAAACTCTCCGACATTAAGGGTATCAACCACGAGTTTTGTACTCACAAAATCTTGATGGAGGATGACTTCAAGCCGCCATCCAACATCGTAGAAGGGTGAATCCTAAGATTCATGAGGTTATCAAACAAGAGGTTCTCAAACTTCTTGATGCCTTTAATTTACCCGATCTCGATAGTCCTTGGGTCGATCCCATCCATTGTGTTCCAAAAAGGGTGGCATAATCATTGTCACGAATGAAGAAAACGAGTTAATTCCAACTCGATTGGTTACGGATGGCGTGTGTATTGACTATCGTAAGTTAAACGAAGCCACCAGAAGACCATTTTCCTCACCCTTCATGGATCGGATGCTTGAGAGATTAGCGAGGAACGAATACTATTGTTTCCTAGATGGTTTCTCGGATATTTTCAGATCCCCATTGATCCGCTGGATCAAGAAAAGACCACATTCACCGCCCATACGGAACTTTTGCCTACGGGCGATGCCTTTTGGCCTATGTAACGCCCCCGCACGCTCCAACGATGTATGATGGCAATTTTCCACGACATGATCGGAAACAATGGAGGTGT
The DNA here is from genome assembly GCA_022545495.1 of Chrysanthemum lavandulifolium. Taxonomy (NCBI): domain Eukaryota; kingdom Viridiplantae; phylum Streptophyta; class Magnoliopsida; order Asterales; family Asteraceae; genus Chrysanthemum; species Chrysanthemum lavandulifolium. The sequence goes on from CM040246.1 coordinate 66,579,756, forward strand.
TTATGGATGACTTCTCGGTCATTGGGGACTCGTTTCAAACATGTCTCTCCTATTTAGAAAAAATGCTAAACGGTGTGAAGACACCAATCTTTGTCTAAATTGGGAGAAGAGCCACTTTATGGTCAAAGAAGGCATAGTCCTTGGCCATAAGATTTCCAAAATGGGATTGAGGTTGATAGAGCAAAAGTCGATGTTATTGCCAATTGCCTCATCCTACTACCGTCAAAGGTATTAGGAGTTTTCTAGGTCATGCCGGGTTTTATCGTAGATTCATACAAGATTTTTCTAAAATCGCCGCCTATGACTCATCTCCTTGAGAAGGATGCTCCTTTTATCTTCTCACCGAATGCATCGAAGCTTTTGAAACATTAAAGAAAAAGCTTACGGAAGCACCCATTCTAGTTGCCCCGATCGATTTACCCTTTGAACTCATGTGCGATGCAAGTGATTTTGCTATCGGTGCGGTCTTGGGGCAACGAAAACCAAGCATTTTCAAATTATCCACTACGCCGAGTAAGACTATGATCAAGCTCAAACCCATTACACCACTACGTAAAAAGAATTATTAGGCGTGGTGTATGCGTTTGAGAAGTTTCGCCATACCTTATCTTGACCAAATGCGTGGTGTATACGGATCACTCGGCTTTCAAATATCTCTTTGCAAAACAAGATGCAAAGCCGAGATTGCTCCGCTGGGTTCTCCTCCTACAAGAATTTGATATCATTATACGTGATAAAAAGGAGCCGAGAACACCGTCACGATCATCGTCCGCCTAGAAAACCCTCACCAGATGTGTTCGAGAAAAGGAAATAAACGAAACATTTCCTCTCGAAACACTCAATGTGGTTTCTTTTCGTGGAGACTCTTCTACCCCATGGTTTGTTGACTTTGCAAATTACCATGCGGTAACTTTGTAGTGAAAGGGATGTCGTCCCACAAAAACAAATTCTTTAAAGATGTAAACATTACTCGGGACGACCCTACTTATTCAAAATTTGCGCGGATCAAGTCATCGAGGCGATGTGTGTATGGTCGAAGCCAATGACATTCTCAAGGCTTGCCATTCGGACCTCTTGGGGACATCATAGCCCCAACTACACCGCCAAGAAGGTGTTTGACTCGGATTTTATTGGCCCACGATTTACAAAGATGCCCATGAATTTTTCAAAACCTGTGACGCTTATCAACGTCACGGAAATATCTCACAAAGAAATGAAATGCCGCAAAACGCCATTCAAGTGTGTGAGATTTGACATCTGGGGCATTGACTTTATGGGGCCATTTCCTTCGTCTCACGGTAATAAATACATACTCGTGGCCGTTGACTATTTGTCAAAATGGGTTGAAGCGAAAGCTTTACCTACCAACGATGCCCGAGTTGTTGTGAAATTTTAAAATCTCTTTTGCTAGGTTTGAACTCCACGAGCTATAATCGATGATCGTGGTACGCATTTGCAATGACCGGTTTGATAGAGTCATGCAAAATATGGTGTAACTCACCGCCTCTCATCTGCGTACCACCCCAAACAAGTGGGCAAGTGGAAGTTTCAACCGAGGGATTAAAAGAATTCGAAAGGACGAGGCGAAACCGTGCCTCTTGGTCGGATAAGCTAGATGACGACTGGCCTTCCGTGCGACTTATAAAACACCCATCGGGTGTACTCCATACAAGCTTATATACGGAAGGCATGTCATCTACCGGTTGAGCTTGAGCACAAGGCATCTGGGCCTTGAAACATGTCAACTTCGATATTCAGATACCGGTGATCACCGGAAAGTTCAAATGAATGAATTAAATGAACTCCGTGATCAAGCATACGAGAACTCTTTGATCTACAAAGAAAAGACAAAGAAGATTCATGACTCCAAATCAAAACCGCGTTTTCAACGTCGGTGATCGAGTCCTTCTTTTCAATTCAAGATTGAAGATTTTCTGAAAACTAAAATCCTACCGGTCCGGACCATTTACCATCACTAAAGTATTTCCATATGGAACCATTGAGTTATCTCAACCCGATGGTCCAAATTTTAAAGTGAATGGTCATCGGTTGAAGCATTATTTTGGAGAGGACATTCCTCCTGTGGTTGTCCCGGATCTACAAACTTTCCCATGAACCAATGAATGCGGGGATCGAGTCAAGCTAGCGACTCGGGAATCAAAATAGTAGCATGCCATATGGGTTTCACCCATATTTCGACTTCTTTCTACTTTCTACCACCCTAGCTGGGGAGTTACCCATTGTTGTATATAAAGTTTTAAAAAAAAAAAAAATGGCCGTAGTATTTCCTTTTACGTTCTATGTTTCGCATAACCGCGGTACTTTGAATATTGAGGGCAATATTCATTTCTAGTGTGGGGGGAATTTCACGAATTTTATCATGTAATTATACCGCCAATTCCCCATTTTGGCCAATTTTTTTTGGAGTAAGTGTTTTGCACTTACTCGATTACGATTATCATCCGCCATGTCTAATAAACAAAAGGATTGGCTAATCCAGAGCAAACGGCTCTTGGTAAAGATATCTCAAACCGTTGACGGCTTGCAATTTGCCCAAAATTGTATGGTGTTCACCACCATATCTTTAATTAGTGAAGAGTTGGCTAGCCCGCAAGTTTATGGCTTGTGGTAAAGGCGTGGAAAACCATAATTGGTAATCACTCACCAAAGATAGTATATATTATCTAAGAGTTGGCTAGTCCGTAGCAAACGGCTTCGTAAAGACAAATCAAACCGTTGGAAGTCGGTGGTTTGCTCAAAATCACATGGTTATCGATGTACCAAGGTTCTTACTTGAACCGAAACATTTGGCTACTCCGTAAGTAATGGCTTTTGGTAAAGAGATTCAAATCCATTAAGTTTTCTCAAAATATTGCTAGGGACTAGCAATAGTTTAGTGTGGAGATTGATGAGTGTGTAAATACTCATCATTTTGGTCAATCTGAATCAAAACATTTAAAATGCTCGAAATGCATCAAAATATCGAAAATATCTCAAAATTGCATTTTATATGTTTCGGATGCAAAATGTTTAAAATCGATAAAATGAGCTAAGTTTGCATAATTGGCGCTTTAGGTCCCCGACTTTCAAATCTTGTCAAAATAGTCCCCGAGCACTTATTTTAAAGAAAAGTCACCAAAGGTCCTTTTAAAATCATAAGTTGTCAAAATTAGTCCTTTGGTGAAAATGTCAAAAGTTTTGAGAAATTACAAGTTTGGTCCTTCAAGTTTCAAAATTGGCAAAATAGTCCTTGGAATTTTGAAAATATCTTTATGGTCCTTGTACTATTGAAACTTGGCAAAGTGACCCTTGAAACAACTTTGAGAAATTGGCGATTTGGTCCTTGGTTTTGGTTAATTGCAAAATGGTCCTTATATTAATAATAAGCCTTGAACTCGCCCCATCAAAATGAATTTTGGACCCCGCCATATACTTGTGACCCCTGTTTTGACCCCTTATTAATATATCTCCGGTCAAACATGGTCAAACGACCCAACCTTTCCTCCAATTTCTTTCTTCCTCACCGCTTCCTCTCGCAACACTCAACCTCACCTCTCCTCCAGCTCACATACTCCACACCTTATCCCTTTACCTCAACAACCAAACAAGAAACATTAAATGCTTCCTCCCTTGCACTCAAACCTCCCCTGCTATATCTTTTTGGCGCCAAAATCCATCAACGGCCAATATCTATTCTAAGCATCCAACGGCTCAAATAAGTGGTGGATTTGCTCGGAAGTCAAGTGGGAGCACTTTTGATGTATAAATAGAGGAAGAAGAGAAGGAAAGAGTAGTCTTCGCTTTAGTTTTCTTGTATGTCGTTATTATTTCAATTGTCTTAATTAGTTTCAAAAGTGTAATCTTAAGTCTTCATGTACTAAACTAAAACTATTTAGTTACCGTAATTTGCTTTCAAGTAGTAATTCAAAGTTTTATCAAAGTTTCATGTTTGTATGTTCCTGCTTTAAAACCAAGGCAAATGTTCTTAAGCCTGTGTTTCAATTAGCCTATCTCAATTCAAATAAGCTTACTTAAGCTTCGATAGCTTTTAGTAAGTTTATAATTCGCTTTAAGCTAATTCTTAAATTGGTCAACAAAAGTCAAACCGAAGCTCAATTGGAAATGGTTATGATATTGGGGTGATGCAGAGCTTGGATTGGGTTGGATAGTGGTTATTGAACTGCTCCATTGACTTCATTAACTTGTAGCTTTGGCATAACTTTGTAAGTGCATAAGCTCATTCCTTTTCGCCAATTAATGGCCTGCACTATTTCAATACTTGAGATGAGATGTTAATTTGTAGGATTAAAGGATTCACTCAGTAGCCATAATCATATTGAGTGGTTAGAATAGATTGAGGTTGAGGATAGTAGTCATTGGCTTAGTTCTCTGTCCATATATGAGTGTTTGGAATAGCCGCAACACCCATTCTCGTGCCTCAGATGACTTAGGAGTAGTGGTTCTCGGTTGCATTTAGCTATTAGTAGCCTTTTTAGGTACTAATTGGTGCTTATTTTCATTCAAAGTCAAAATTCATTTTAATCTAATTTCTTGTTTTCACCAGTTAAGTATATAAGTATGCAAGCTTGCATTTGGACTTAGAATCACATAAGTTAGCACTATCAGGTCTCCTTTCACCATATAACATCAAATATAATCAGTGTTGAAAGATCAAAACTCACAAAAGTCAACTTTCCAATTCTGCTTAAAAAGTCAAAAGTGAAAACCAGTTTTTACCCACCCTTTGTTGATTTTTCATGAATTGAGTTCGTGTTAAAATAAGTCATACCTTGGGATTTCTTAGTTCAAGTGGTCCTTAATTTAAATTTGATTTTGTAAGATTTTGTGATTTTCTATAAGCTTCTCGCAGAGCTTAAAAATGGTATAAGTCCTCTGCACACACTCAAGAACAATCGAGTGTGCATGTGTTTTGCAAAGCTCACAACAAGCTCTAGGAGCTTGTCCGGGCTAATTTTTGGTTTACAAGCCCCTTGCTAGGTCCTCTTCAGATTGTGATGATTGGCTTTAGGGATCCGGCTTATCCAAAGGGCTCAAATATAAGTCGCAAGTAAGGGTGCTTGTTTGCTTTGAGTAAATAAGCCAAATCATTCTAGTCGGTTTAGATCTCAGCATTAGAGGTTAGGAGTAGCGTAATTAGTTGCCTTTAGGTCCTTTTAGTATAAATTTTCTCTGTTAAAGTTTGGTAGCTTATTTCACTGTCTAGCTTATCCTAGGTAGCTTATTGAGGGTCAGATTGCACTACAGCTTTATAATCTTGCACATTACTCCCAGTTTTTATATTTTTCTTAGATTTAGATTATTACTTTAGAATTTTCCTGAATTTTTCATATTCTTCCAGCACAGTTTGCTATTTTTCTTTATTTTAATCAGTTTTTAGGACTTTTTAATTAGCCTTTATTGCAATTAAATCAGAAAAGCTTCAAAAAATTAATTTTTCAATTTTCCTAAGTTAAGATAAATATAAAAAGTCAAAAAAATATTTTTCCAGATTTTTCTTAGTTAAATTTGTAATTTTTAGCCATTTAATTAGTTTTAAATAGTTTTTAATTCATAAAAAATAGAAAAATAATCAGAAAAATATAAAATTAATTTTGAAAATTCTCTTTAGTTGTTTTAGATTTTTCTAAGTCATAATTTCACTTTTCTAGCTTTATTTCATATTTTCTTATATTTTAGGGTATTATTAAATAGGTAAAATAGTTTTAATTAATAATAATTAAATAAATAGTCATAAAATAATTTTCTTTTCTCAAAATTTTCTTATCATTAGGTTTGTAAAATTTCATTTTATATTTTTAGGATTAATCTTGTTTCAATTTCACATTTTCTTTTGTACGTTACGTAGTTTTAATTCAAATTTATAAAAGAAAATCAAAAACATCATTTAAAAATAGTGATAGCGTTTATTTAATACAATTTAGCTTTTTAATTTTCTTTCATATTTCCTTTGTCATTTAGTATCAATCATACCCTTTTCCGCTCAAATTCACCCGATCACTATACGTTTGGTGATTCAATTACAAATTCGTTGGGACTTAACGACCGAGGAAACACTATACTCCTCTAGATCTTCATTGTATTGGTGTCTGAGCTATTTGAAGTTTATTACGGTTGACCATTCACAAGTGGTTAGCTTGTGTGATAAAACTTGACGGTTTGGCATCGATCAGTAATAAGCATCATCACAAGCATTTCCAAACACCATGTAACAATCAACAACAATATAAGAAACACCATTCATTCGTTAAATTTTTTCATGATATGAAAATCATGAAGAGGGAACACAATAAAGTGTTAGGACATGAAATGAAATCCTCAATAAAAAAAGATAATCCTAGAAAATTAAAAAAAATACAAAGAAAATCCTAAAAAAATAAAAATACTTAAAAGACATAAACTAGGAGCATCCTATTGAGGTGGTGGATGAGTAAGAGCATTGATGCGCTCTAGGATGTGATTGAGGATGAACCTCATTTCATCTTGAAGCTCATGGACCATCACCCGGGTCCTTTCGGTAATGTGGGCGGTCCGCTCACAATTTGAGCAACCGTGTCTAGGAGGGTAGTATGGTTCATGATTTTGTGGTGGTGGAATGGTGGAGTTGTTGGTGTTGGTGGTTGGAGTGGTGATTATTGAGGCTAGCAAAGCACTTTGCATTTGCCTGGTCTCACTAAGATGAGAATCCACCATATTGGAAAATTGGTGGAGATGATTGAGCTCGGCTACAATCTCTTCTTTAGTGGGATGATCATCCCACATGGATTCCTCAATGTCCTCTAAATGAGAAGGCATGGATGTTGTAGGTAGTGGCTGATCCCCATATAAAGGACCATGGATTTCCTTGTGGATAGGATGGAAAAGAAGAGGTCTAGGCCCTAACGGGGCGTTTGGGTCGAATGATGGACGTGGAGAGTCATGAGCTATTCGCTCAATAGTAAAAAAAAATGGTAGTGGTGGTGGATGATTGGGCCTAGGAGGCAAGTCCTCCAAGTCTTCCAAAAATGGATTTGGAGATGTAGGTGGTGTAGAGAATAACTCTAATGGGATGAGTGTTGGAGATTTTGGAGGTGATGGTGACTTTGATGTTTGGATAGGAGCCGGTGGTGGCGAGCTAGTGATAGGAGTCTTTGTTGGTGGTGGAGTAGTGACAATGATAGGTGATTTTGGAGGTGGTGTAGCGATGAGCCAAAGTGAGAAGTTCTCATCTCTTATGGGAGAAGAGATGGTTAAAGGAGAGGACTCGGAAGAGGAGCTTATGTTGACAAAGCAACATGGTCTTACGCTCATTCTAGCCGCCTCTTGCAAGGCTTGGTTGATGGAGAAGACTTAGTCATTTTAGCTTAAGGTTTTGCTAGTAGATGATAAGATTTGAGAAATTGTAAGGATGATCATCTTAGAAGCTCTTAATTTATAGGATTGTGAAATTATGGAGAAATGTGTTTGATTTGATGTTAAACCATAGAAGAGATGAGGTTCCTAATGATTTAGAAGTGGGTTTAATGCTAGTCATATCACCCAAGTCAATCCATACAAGAAGGATGAAGTGAAGTGACAAAGATTTGCAATAAATGTGTTCTAATGATTATGGGATCTTTAGAATCAGATCACCCACGGATTGCAAGGAACCAAAATTTTGGTTCCTTCCTTTATGAAAAGGGTTCCTTGGGTGAATTTTTGAATTTTGGTGGGAAATGGATATCCTATATACCTAAGTGTGTTAAACTAGTTCTAATATGGGTAAAAACTAGTAAAGACTATCCTAGAAGCAATGTATGGTAATTTGGAATATTGAAATAAGCGAAATTTAGAAAGTTACCTGTAGGAACCATGACACCAATTATTTATACAAAGGTAGAGTTTTAATTTGGTACCGCTTGTATATGTATGGCGGTACTAAAGTTATAATGACGGAACCAAATATTTGGTGCCGTCTGGTCCGTGGTGACCAAAATCTTCACGCACTCCATATTTTAAGTATCGGGACTTTTCCGAAACCTAAAATTTTGCTTAAAACATATGACATTGATTATTTCTAGTTAGGAAAAGTCGATAACACATATACAAACATAGTGGAGCATAGACTTTGACCAAGGGCTAACGATTTTCACATAAAAGTGAAAATGGGTAAAATTTGATAATACACTTGTGCTATCCCCCTGCATGAACCGGTTAGCATACAAAATTGTTTTAAGTTATTTTATCATCCTACAAAGTAAAAACAACCAAATTGTATCATACACCATAGTTTTTGTCTTGTTCCAAACACTCCTTTAAATAAACCTCACTTATCCAACTTCTTGTAGATCTTTGTCATCATCCTTCCAAGGCACTTGAACATCCCCTTGGTTTGCTTGAACTTGATTCATTCTCAATCTCGGGAGAGATGCATTGTACTCTTGAGGTGGAAGACGAGAATTTGGGAGACCGTCTTGAGCTATTCGATGATGATGATGAAGGAGTTGGAGGTTTTGCCCTTTACCTTTAGTCTTAGCCACTCGCTCGTCACTCAAGGGCACACATATGTGAGGATGAGAGCATAGTCTAGCTTTAACCCTTTTGGGCTTGGTGGAATGGGTGCAATGCAGATAGAGAGGCAGGCGAGTAGCATCCCGTAAGGAAGAGCGACCGATCCTTGAGTTGGAATAGCTACCATTCTCCTAGCAATGTAGTAGGCTAAATTGAATGGTTGACGAGTGGACAAGTTGTAGAGCATGTGACAAAGGCAAGCATTGATATGGTCTCTATTTCATATAGTGCTAATGACATTGGCTCTAAGGAGTTCCTCCCACTTATTAAATTTAGGTTTAAGCTCATTGAGCTCCATACCATATGGATCTCGGTTTACTTCCTTTCCCTTTCGGGTGACACGGGTTGCAGCTGCCCTTTCATTAAAAAGGTGCTCATGGATGACATCCTTATCCGCCAAAGGAGTTTGGTAGGGAAGAGAGCGGTCATTGATTGCATCAAGGATAGTGAGTGACCACTTATCCGAGTAGACACATGTACCATGGTTAGGAATTCCTAGCACTTGATCAAATTGGTTTAGGGAGATGGAGTAGTCGGTTTGATTGATCCTAAACCTAAGAGCCATTTGATCGTCCATCGAAAGAGACAACACTAGTATAGAATTCTAAAACAAACCTAGGAAAATGGGTTCATCGATGTCGAGGAGACAACAAAGTTGATAGTGGCAAGCTCTTGACGGAGATTAGTTCCACGACAAAGGAGGAATGAATGATCCTACCCTCATGGAAGTACCTTTGCTCTAGACTCTTAAAGATTTCGACTTGTTCCTTGGTGAGACCCTTGGTTTTGTGGTGTTTAGGGATGTAGCTAAGAGTATCCTTGTGATCATAGAATTTTGCGGCTACCATGGTTGTTTCTATGAGCAAGAATTTACATGTTAAAAATAAAAACAAATTTAGCGTTTTGGTTCTAGTGTGTGCCTATATGAAAACCATTTGGAGTTGCGGTTATCTCGACTCATTTTATGCATAAAATGGTTTTTAGTGGGGGTGTTTGGCAAAAGACATGAGATAACCCAAATGCTCCTAATTCAATGTGGCTTCATTTGAATATACCCAGGAATGCATATTAGTTATGCATTACCTTTAGTATTCAAGAGCATTATGCAAGTGATGAAAATTTACATTTCTATTTGTATTAACAATGAAAAATTGTTTTTCTACAAGTGAGAAGCTTTTCAAAATTTTGACATGGGGTGTTTGTTTAATTAGAATAAGGTCTTATAGTCATTATCTTTTAATTAGTGGGAAACATGATTGGTTTATGCAATGTGAGAATGTAGTACCTAATTTCAATGATTAGTTATGCAATTTTCTAATTGAATCCATGTTTTGTACAAGAATATACATAATCCCCATGCAATGATTTTGTGCACAAATTAGAATCCTAGACTCAGAGTTAAGAGAAGTAATGTAGTTAGGATACTTAAAATGATGTTATCTTCAGTGATTAATGGGTGAGAAAGTGTCAACAGTGAGTTAGGTGTGTTGTTGAAACGTTTTGGTAAAGTGGGTTGTGAGGAAGAAGATGTTTTGTAAGTGATATTTTTGCTACTGTTGTCACAACGGACCAGATGAACACAAAAAAATTGGTTCCGTCCTTGTTGTCGTTTGGTGCCGTGGGAACAGTAGCAGACTTAAACTAATTTGTTTTGTTTTGTTTGTTCTAAGGTTTAGACTATGTTTTAACTACATGTTTGGTTCCATTAGCCCTAAACCAAGTCTAAGAAGATTAATTGGTTCTCTTTTGAGTGGCTTAGTTAGGATGTCGGCAATGTTGTCTTCGTAGGATACTTTCTCAATTGAGATGTTTCCTTTTTGAACATTGTCGCGAAGAAAGTGATGGCGGATTTCAATATGCTTCGTATGAGCATGTTGGACGGGATTTTTGCTGAGATCAATAGCTCCTTTGTTGTCGTAAAGTATAGCGATATCGTTGAGATGAATTCCGTAATCCATGAGAGCTTGCTTCATCCAAAGAGCTTGTTGACATGCTTTTCTGGGCGAGACGTATTCGGCTTCAGTAGTTGAGATAGCTAGAGCCGTTTGCTTCATTGCAAACCATGAGGTGAGACAATGTCCAACAAAAGTATAAATACCACTAGTACTTTTTCTATCGACATAGTCACCAGCATGGTCCGAGTCGGCATACACTATAGTTTCTACACCCGTTCCTTTGGGATACCATAATCCTAAATATGTCGTTCCCTTAATGTATCTAAATATCCTTTTTAAGGCTTCTAAGTGTGATGCCTTAGGATTTTCTTGAAAGCGAGCACATAGACAAACACTAAATATAATGTCGGGTCTACTAACCGTGAGATAGAGTAGGCTACCGATCATTCCTCTATATTTAGTGTTATCTACCCATTCACCTTCCTCATCCTTGGTGAGTTTAGTGTCCAAGACATGGGTGTCTTAGTTGGTTTTGAGTCTTCAAGACCAAATTTCTTAAGCATATCTTTTATGTATTTAGATTGGTTAAAGAATATGCCATCTTCTAGTTGTTTAATTTGAAGTCCTAGAAAGAAGTTTAACTCACCCATCATACTCATCTCAAACTCATCGTGCATGATTTTAGAAAAATCATCACATAGCTCTTGACAAGTTGATCCGAATATTATGTCATCAACGTATATTTGAACTATGATAATGTGTGATTCCTTTTTCTTGGTAAAAAGAGTATTATCTACTAATCCCATGGTATATTTGTTTTCAACTAGAAAAGTCTTAAGTCGATCGTACCAAGCTTTTGGTGCTTGCTTAAGTCCGTATAATGCCTTCTTGAGTTTGAAGACATGATGTGGTTTCTCAAAGTTGGTAAAACCGGGAGGTTGAGCAACATATACCTCTCCGTTAATAAACCCATTAAGAAAGGCACTCTTAACATCCATTTGATATAATTTAAAGTCATAAGCACATACATATGCAAGTAAGATTCTAATAGACTCGAGCCTAGCTACCGATGCATAAGTTTCATCATAATTAATCCCCTCTTGTTGATTATAACCTTGTGCGACAAGCCTAGCTTTGTTTCTAGACACTACACCATTTTCGTCCATTTTATTTTGAAAAACCCATTTCGTTCCAATTATAGTTTGATCTTTAGGTTTTGGAACTAACTTCCAAACATCATTTCTAACAAATTGGTTTAACTCTTCTTGCATAGCAATTACCCAAGATTCATCTTTTATTGCTTCGTTTATGTTTTTTGATTCAATGGTTGATACAAAGCAAAAGTGATCTTAACATTCTTTGATTTAGTTGTCCTATGACCTTTTCTAAAGGATGACTTTTGGATTCTTTGATGTTTATAATTTCATTATTTAATAGTTCTTCCTTGTCATTTTCAATTATTTCTTGACTTTCTACAAGTTGACTGTCAACTAAGTCATCATCTATCAAAGGTGATGTCTTAGAGGGAGGTGGACTTTTGTCGAATGTTATGTTCAACGATTCCTCGACTCTCATTGTTTCTTTGTTTAAGACAATGTAAGCTTTACTAGTTTGTGAGTAACCAAGCAGTACACCTTCATAAGACTTTGGGTCAAACTTGGTGAGATAGTCTTTAGTATTAAGAATGAAACATTTACATCCAAACACTCTAAAATATCCTAAAGTTGGCTTTTTGCCTTTATATAATTCATATGGTGTTTTGTTTAGGAAAGGATGTATTAAGACTCTATTTAAAATATATGTAGAAGTGTCAACGGCGTTACACCAAAACGTTTGAGGAATGTTTTGTTCATTACACATTGTTCTACTCATTTCTTGAATGGTTTTATTTTTACGTTCTACAACTCCATTAGATTGAGGTATTCGAGGAGCCGAGAAGTTATGTGTTATACCATTTGTATCACAAAAGTTTCCAAGTTGTGTTTCATTGTCAAATTCACTACCATGATCCGTTCGGATCGACACAATGTTAACACCTAGTTGATTCTGAATTTTCTTGCTAAGAATTTCAAATTTATCAAAAGCTTTATTTTTAGTTTTCAAAAATAATGTCCAAGTAAACCTTGAGTAATCATCTACTATGACCAAAGTGTATAAGTTGCCTCCATAGCTTCTTATAGCGGATGGACCAAACAAGTCCATATGTAAAATTTCTAGACACTTAGATGTGGACACCATGTTTTTAGCCTTATGGCTACTATGAGTTTGTTTACCAATTTTGCAAGCATCGCAAAAGTGTTGGTCATATTTAAGTTTTGGTAAATTTCTAACTAGCTCTTTTGAAGATAGGTTTTGGATAAGTCTCATATTAGCGTGACCTAAGCGTCTATGCCAAAGAGTTGAGTTATCATCTAAGGTTGTTAGACAAAGTTTGTAGTTAGATGTTTTATCTATTTTCATGACGTATATGTTATTTTTCCTAACTCCTTTAGCTATGGTGATACCATCTTTTAGTATTTTACTACCATTTTCTACAAATAGTACTTTATACTTTTTATCACATAATTGGCTATAAGTAGGTTAAATCCTAACCTATCGACATGAGCAACATTTTCAATAGTTAGGGAGTTATGAGCGATCGTACCTTTGCCAATGATTTTGCTTTTGAGATTGCTACCAAAAGTGACATTACATCCGTCATACTCTTGGTATGTAGAGAAGAGGTTTTTGTTGCCCGTCATGTGTCGTGAGCATCCACTATCTTTTATCCATTCACCAGGTTCTAATCCAACTTTCAAGCATACCTAAGACACAAATAATTCAAGCGTTTGGTCCCCAATATCTCATGGGTCCGTTTGGGTTAAACATACCATTTACTTGGTTCATATATGGAAATAATGGGTAAGGGTTCCATGGCATGTAATCTGGAGTTTGATATGGTCTAGGGAAGTTTTGATTCCAACCGATATGTTGATAGTTGGGTTGTATGTTGTGGTTGCTCTTAGAAAAGGGGAGTTTGGAAATAGGTGTTTTAGACCGTTGTTGAATAGTTTTAGATCTAAATTCATTTCTAGCAAATCCTACTCCTGATGTAACAGCAGGTTTTAGTTTAACATTATTCTTGGTTTTTTTTTTGTTACTTTGAAAAATTCACTACGGTTCGTATTACAAACATTATGTCCTCTGCATAGTCCCTCATGACACCAAATTAGGCTAACGGACGGAACCCTATTTTTGGGTCCGTCTCGTCCGTCTTCATCTTCTTGCATAGCTTTGAAATTTTGTTTGTCTTTTTGACCGTTTTGGTTTGAATATTTGGAATTAATACTTCATTAAATCCTAGTCCATTCATGTTTCTGGTTTTTGAATTCTAACTATTTCATCGGCACAAGCAATATTTTGTTAAACCTTTTAAATTTAGAATTATGTTCGATTAGAACTTCTTGTGTGAGCTTTAGTTTTCTATTTCAAGACTAAGCTCTTGACATGATTTGAAACCATCGTCATTTGCTTTTCCTTTTCTAATCGTTTGCCTTTTCTTTTAACTCATAGACTTCATTTTCTAAAAATTCATTTTAGTCTTTAAAACTTATTTTTAGTTATGATTTTTAAACTAAGCTCACACAATTGATTATATTGTTTTGCAAAGTGTCATCATCAATAGAGGAATAAGATGAGTCGGAATGTACCTCGTTTGATTCATGTGCCATTAGAGCGATCTCATCCTTGCTTGATTATTCATCATCCTCACTATCACTCCAAGCACCACTTACAAAAGCTCGTTGAGTTTTGCTTTTAGGTGGCTTGGGACAATCTCCTATTAGATGACTTGCATCACCGCATCTAACACACTTTCTTTCACCTTTACCCTTTTTGTCATCCCGGTCTTTTCGAAATGGCTTCTTTTCTTCTCGAGGTTGCCTTACAAACTTTCCTCTTCTTCTAAAGAACTTTTTGAAATCTCTAACGGCCATGGCTTACTCCTCATCTTCACTACCGGAGCAAGATTCGTCATTATCACTTGATTCCGTTCTTGTCTTTAGAGCAACGGATTTTACTTTCTCTCTTTTTCCTTTGATGATTTCCGAATCTTTCTCCATCACCATTTCGTGTACTTTGAGGTTTCCAATTAGCTCGTCTAGTGACATTTTTTAGAGATCTTTGATTCCTTAATAGCCGTCACTTTAGCTCTCACTGGGATGGAGTGCTCTAAGAAACTTCCCGACAAAGTTCTTACTATGAAAAGATTCATCAAGTGCTTTAAGAGATGTAATAATAGTATTAAAGCGAGCAAAACCACAATCAATGGTTTCATCTTCAGGGATAACAAATTGTTCATATTGTTAAACAAGAAGATCAATTTGTTATCCTTGACTTGTGAATTTCCTTGATGTGTAATAATTAAAGATTCCCAAATGTCTTTAGCGGTTTCACACATAAAAATTCTTTCATATTCTTTTCTAGGCAAAGCATTATAAAGCATCATTTTAGCTTCATTATTTTTAGCTATTAATTTCTTTTGATCATCAACAGAAATATCTTTTCTTGTAGAACTAAAGTCTCCTTTAATTATAACAAACCAAAGATCTATATCTTTTGATTTTACATATGTTTCAAAACGGTTTTTCCAATAGATAAATCCATTAGTTTCAAAGAGTGGTGGTCTTTGCATAAATTGCCCTTCTTTAAAGTTTTCGGAATCCATGGATCGTTTCAAGTATATAAAATACAATATATTTTAGAAATTCTTGAGCAACGAGGCTCTGGTACCAATTGTGAAAAACTAGAAGGGGGGTTGAGTAGTTTACCGATTAAAAACTTTGTTTTGAAACTTATTGAAAGATCAATTGATATTGATCTTAGATATGTTAGTGAATGATAATGAATATGTAAGTAATATATATAAAGAGTAAATAAGAAAAGAAACAATCAAACCACGACAAGTTGTTTATAGTGGTTCGATCTACAAGGACTCTTTTTCCTTGCCCTACTCCATCCCTGAGTCTCACACTCGAGAGTTTAACTTCACTAGTCAACAAGCTCCTTTCACCGGCGGAGAAACCTTTACACTTCGCTTACACACTATTTCCGACAACAAGCTAGATGTCGAGTTCTTTTCCAAGGGTACAACCACTCCTACAAACAATGTATTTTAAGGACTAAAATACTAACCACTCACACTTACAATATTATGATGGTTTGATACAACAATGATGTATGAATCAGCACTAGATCATACAACAACAAAAAAACAAGACTTCCAACTATTTGTTGAAGCTTGAATATGCCTTGATCTTCTTTGCTACAAAAGAGGATCACTATAATGATATGAAACTGAGTTAGAAATGTTAGAGAGAAGGAATGTATGTGAATATGCTACAAAGGGATGAGAAACAACTTGGTTTGGCTTTGCTATTTATAGCCAAAATGATTAGCAGGCACCACGGACCACGGATCCCTCAAAAGGGTTCCGCCTGTGCAAACTTTTGGTGCTGCCAGGGTCTGACAGCAAGATCACCGAAATCTTACCAAAGTCAACCATATCTATCCAAGATTGTGTAAGATATGTAGAGTCTAAATCTACACAAAATATCTAGTGAAATCTTCTAAAGATTTCAATGATGCACTACATGATGTCATGTGTTGTTTTCTATTTTTAGAAATATGTTAAAATATAAATACATATGTAATGTTTTTGTGGAAAACTAGAAGGGGGGTTGAATAGTTTTACCAATTTAAAACTTCCTTTTAAATATTTAGATCGACTTATGTCAATCTATTTGGTTGTTTATGTTGGACATTGATAGATAGATATATAAATGTGTAATGGGAGATAAAGAGTAAGAAGCACATCACCACGACACAAGTTATTTATAGTGGTTCGGCTACAAGGACACCTTCCTTGCCCTACTCCACTCCCCGAGTCACCTACTCGAGAGTTCGTAAGCACTACACCAAACTCCTTATGGCGGAGAAGCCTTCACAACGCCGCTTAACATTTTTCCGGTACAAAGCTAAATACCGAAGTTTTTTCACACCAAGGCTAACCACACCTAACACAACATCGCCTACCCTTTATACGGTGCTAGGCTAACCACCGAGTTCTTTCACACCTTAGGAGAACTAATCCTATCACAACATCGCCTACCCTTTATTAGGTACTAGGCTAAGCACCTAGTTCCATTACTATGGAGGAACTACTACCCTTCACGACACAACACCTAATCTTCAAGGAGATCTATTCCTTGTTACAACACCATCAAGGATATCACCATCCTTGTAAATAAACAAATACTTATATGTATAACGATGCACCTCATCGATTATACGACCTAGGCATTTCTTCACAAATGCTACTTGATTTGATTCTTTGGCATCCTTCACTAATGCCTTTGACACAACGCTTGGCACCCTTCACTAATGCCTTCGTCTTGACACCTATAGCATTCTTCACTAATGCTCTTGACACGAACAATAAGCACCTTTCACTAATGCTTTCGTCTTGACACTTTCGGCATCCTTCACTAATGCCTTTAACCCAACATCTATGGAGAAAGGTAGATCTATCAACAAGAGAACCTTCGTTGTCTTGATGATGAAGAAGCATGGTAACTCATGGACTTGAGCTTGCACGTCTTCAAGAAGTGGTGATCTTTCCTTTAAGAGGAACCTAGAAGATCACACTAAAACAAAAGACAAACTACATAGATCACTTGGATCTGAGGTTAGAGGGTTAGAATACTTGGGGAAAGTATGTGAGTGAAAAGATAAGTAGAGAGGAAGAAATGGCTCTCTATTTATAAAGAAAATTCTCATCTGTTTCCCTGATCCCACGGATCCCTTCCACTGGGATCCGCTAGCACAAAGCCGTGGATCCGTGGAACGCCTCTTCGCCCATGGGTATTTTTGGTTATGGTTCATGGGTCATGAGTTATGGGTTGATCCATGGTTTCTTTCTAGATACAATGTATCTTAAGGATACAATGAACTTGGTTAAGTGGTATAAATAAAACCATGGGTTATGGGTCAAAACCATTTGCTAGTTTTACCTATTTAGTATATACTTGTTTTACCCATTTTAGTATATACTTGTTTTTACCCATTTTAGTATATACTTAGTTAAGTATATGTTATTCCAATATGTAAACACTAGTTGTTGTACATATGTATATCTTAAGCATAAAATCACTTATACTAGTTTTAGTGTTTTATGTGAAAGCGTAAGTGTGTTAGAAAACTATTAGTTCAAACCATTTACGTATTTTATTTGTTTCGTTAAAATGATCTTATTTTAGTTATCGACAAAACATTAGAAGATCGTAAAATATAAATAAACGTTTTTACGGCTTATTTGTATTAACAGTTTTATTTTAAGAATCTAAAACATGATTGATTTAAAAATGTTCACATACATTTGGTTTAGAGTTATATTAATAATATGATTAATCAAAATTTAAAAGCTTGAGTGATGAAAATATTATTTGAAAAGGTTGTTTTAATATCTATTAAACTTGACAAGCTTTAAGCTTTAGAAAAATTAAATTTACTTTTGTCGTTAACATAACTTAGGTAAATATCATAAAATATAAATAACGTTTAATGACGATATTTGTATTAACAAACACCTATCAAGAATATTGCCATTTACATCCCTAAACCAAACATCAATAATATTATCAGCTCCAAGACTGTATTTCCTCATCAGATTAATTCCCATATCCACCACCACTCAAGTACCCGCATAATGGCTGGAAAATACATCGTATCTGTCTTTTGAGAAATTGTCTAATATACTTCCCTGCGCAACAGCACTGGACCCACACGGTGTTATTCAAAACATCCATGTCTATAGACCTCATATTAGTGAAATCGATCATGAAAAAGGGCACGCCCATCTGGATGAGAGACCTCAAAGTCATGGCCTCTCGACTGCTCTCCCGATCTCATATCCATGTTTCTTAGTGCATAAAAAGCGCTCAAAAGCGGGATTCGTTGGCGGGAGTGACAATGACTGATGGTTTAGGAGTGTTGGATTGATTGAACGTAGCAATATTGACTGCTAGTTGCCAAACTGGTAAGAAGGATGAATAGGCAGAAGTGAATGAGTTGAGAGACGGAGGTGATGCTGTTCGAGTTCCACCGATGATATGATATGAAATCTTCGGAACCTGGCGTAACATCATGGTGTGAGACCAAATAATGGCATGATCCCAAAAAGCAATGAGCTAGAAGCAAGTGAGAACACAAGAGGTAATTATAAGTTGAGACTTCATAATGTAAGTTTTTGGGTGTTTTGATGGAATTTTGAGAAATGAAGTGTTTAATTTATATAGAGTGAAGGGAGATCAGCAAAGTGAAAACGGGGTTAATAAAATCTTGGAAGGAAGATTCATGCATGGTGAGTCTCATTTCGATTATAAGAGTTGACCTTGATCTGTTTGTTAGAAGTAGGTGAGATTTGATGGTCTTTCTAAATGTACTCCGTATTATATAAATACAACTCGTTCATTGAATCCACACTGCAACAAAAATCCTTTTTCTTAACGGTTTATTTATTATACTTGGTAATTCCCAATAATGAGTAATTAGCATTAAGAGTTGTTTTTGATGCAGGTTTTACTGTCCAGGTTTTAATATTTATAAGTTCTCGTTATACCTATGGTCTACCCTAATGCACTAACGGGCAGTGTACCCGGCCGTGTGTAGTGTAGTATTCGATAAGACCGAGGTCGTCCCAAGAGCTATGTGTTCGGATTTAAACTAAGTCTAGGTGTTACAGATTTTAATAGGATTAAGGGTTAAAATGATTAATTAACTACTAAGACAAGAAAATAAGAAAGCAAATAGAGGCGAGGGTTGTGATCAATAGGGGGGAAGTGTGCTAACCTAGTTATTCATCCTATCAAGCTAAGTTCATGTTTAATTACTTCCAATTACTTCAAGTGGGGTCAAAGTCGCTAGGACAACATTTGGTCAGTTCGTCCTAACCTATCAACAAAGGGTTCCACTGGAGATGTCAGGTGACCCGTCGAAAGTCCACATGTTCTTAGTCCCCTAAGCCAAGTCATTAAGTGCCTCTACAAGCAAGATTTGTAACAATGAGTGCCCGGGCGCTAGCATCTTAAACACTCATCCCCGACTTTTTAAGTTCATCCAAATGGTAGGTGATCAGTTGGTCAAATCGCACAAGCAAAAAGGGTCGTCAGTTGGTCATATCTTACCCTTCCCACTCAGTCTACCTACTTAGGGTCGGTTGGTTATATCTCCTAAGTAAACATAAATGAAGCAATTAAGGAATCATAACTAGGCTAGCACCAGAGATGCTTAGCCGCTCAGATTAACTAAATCAATCGATTCAATATTTAACATTATGAAATACATGAATTGAAAGTAAAGAAAAGATAAAATGCTAATGCTTATCGTAGGGGAGTGATTTCTCCCTTGGAGATGGCTCCGTATGCTCCCTAAGATCTGCCTTCAACCTTCTACTCACGTTCATTGATGTTGTGTGTGAAATGGGATGATTTGAAATGCTGGAATTCGAGGGGTATTTATAGGCCAGATCTGGTTACGGCGTAACTTAAGTTGAGATTTACGCCGTAACATCCATTTCTTCGTATTTTGCACTGAAAATGCTGGTTACGGTGTAATATCTTGAAGGAGTTATGCCATATCTTCAATAAATCCTGGTTACGCCGTAATTGAGACAATAGTTACGGTGTAGCTTGCAACGGCGCGGAGCCTCATTTGACCTAGTTAGTTACGTCGTAATCATTGGAAGGAGTTACGTCGTAATCTTTAGTTGAGTTGATTTTCTGAGCCACGCTTCTGTTACAGCGTAATGTGAGAGGGGAGTTACGCCGTAACATCTTCAAAATGAGCATACTATGATATATCTTCAATAAACTCTCAAAATCTACGTCTCTTTAGCTCCAATGCTCGTAATTTACCTGAAAGTGAAATATAGAGGAAAACAAACGTAAATCCATATAAATGATATAAAATACGAGCATTATCGGGGGAAATTGACACTTAATATTCAGGACTATTTGATGTTATCAGTTTTCTTCCTGAAAACCTTAATCTGTTCGATCATCAAAGAAGAAGGCATATTCGCACATCATACTAATTCAGAAGCTTACATAACTGCATGAAACAAGTAAGTATACTATAAACACCCTTTATACGTGTTTATGGTTAGGTTATATCACCAATTAGGAAAGATCTTTCTTGTTAGATTTTGTTTAGCTGCAGCCAAATATGTTTTTTACTTTCGTTGTTACATGTTTTATTGGCCATGCGAGAAACACCAGAACCCTACAACGACACACATGTTGAACAACATAAGATAAACTAGGACGCATAAATGTAAGATACTGAAGTGCTCCAGCCAAGCTACAATATAAAGTAAGGTCTGAAACCGGTCTCCCTCTGGACCATACTTAGACTCAGGATCAACAGGAAGACTAACACAGGTTAAATTTCTGTATATGAGCACACTCAAGTATTTCCTCAACATATGCCGGTTGGGAAAGAGCATCTCGGCAGAATCATGCCTAGCAAAGATGTCAAGGAAATAGGTTAGAGAACCAATATAATTCATAGTAAACTCACCATGTAAAGATAAATGAACCTACTATAAAATGCAGTAGAGGAGGTTATTAATATGATGTCATCCGCATAAAGAAGAAGATAAGCAATATATGACCCACGATGAAAGACAAACAATGAAGAGTTTGATTTTCAGTATTAGCATACCCAAAAAACCGCTAAAACCAATCACGGGGGACTTTCCTAAGCCTCTATAATGCTGGAAGTGACACGCATGACTACGACATACAGAATCAACAAACCCAAGGGGTTGGAACATATAGACAGTCTATGATAAATGGCAATGAAGAAAAGCATTCTTCACATCTAGCTGATGTATAAATCAGTTCTTAGATACAACTAAGCAAAGAATTGTGCGTATGGTGGCCAATTTAACAACCAAACTAAACGCCTCCTCACAATCAATGCCCTGCTATTGACTGCTTTCATGTGCCACAAGGCGAGCCTTGTAACAACCGAGTGATCCATCTACATGAAACTTATACCCGAAGAGGCACATAGATCTAACAACATCAAAATTAGTTGGACGGGGTACAAGTACTCACATACCGTTAGTAATTAGAGTATTATATTGTAACACCCCCAAATCTGGTTTAGCGGAAGCATACGTGTCATGGGGAATGTTACGAAATCGGAGATCACAACACAAGTAATAAAGAACGGAATACATATTCCATTTAATTTCATAAAATGGTTTTAAAACATTGTCGTACAAACATTGCTTAAAATAAAAGGGCACAATCCATAAGTTTTGTGGTCCCAAATAGAACATCACTTTGTGTGAAAACATTTCTTTTAGCATTACTACGACTATTTACCACCTCTTGCCTTGCATCCATGATCACAATTTAAACACCTGAGAAAATATGCTAAAAAGGTCAGCTAAAAGCTGGTGAGTTCATAGGTTTAAATTAAAACAGTAAGCATGGACCATAATCACAGTCATATAATCATTACAAAGAATATAATGATATATGGATGAAAGTCTATTACTTTAGAACTAAGTTCATGCAACCGATACTACGACAGTTTCTGTATGCTACATTGAAATCATACAATATATAGGCCCAATGCGAGTGTTTTGTCCCTCAACACTCGATTCCGACATGGTATACGTTTCGCCTTGGCCTAAGAATGGCCAACCGAACGGAGGAGTCACCCTCAATAGATCTATTTATAACATTCACGCTTTCCAGCAGGAACTGACGGTTCATGAAAGGGGGCATTTCTAGGGACATCAGGGCTTAGGCTAAACCACGTAATAGTAATCATGCAACAAGTTAGGTCCATAAAAAGGTTTTGCATATTTTCTCACCCCAAAATGTATAAAACAATTTATCAAGTAAAAGAGGGGCTATGAAACTCACCTTAACAAATGTGCAATCCAAATGTGGGATTCAGTGGATGTTGTGAAGCTGCACCGACACGCGACCTAGATAAGTGGGAAATGTTTTAGTTCATTATTTTAAGTATCACTTACTTAAAAATGATCCGATTTATATTGTTTTTGTGTAATGGTATTAAAACCAACCTTTATTATATATAAAAATATGATTAGAAGGTTTCACTAGTAAGTATATAAATGTACATATACTATTTCATGTTGACTCTATAACGATATTAAAATCCAAGATTTGGTTTGTAAAATAGTTACGATATTCTACTAGTAAGTATATAGATGGTTATATACTCATTTTATGTCGACATATTTTATTTATATCAAAATCGATATTAGTTGATTTATTCTCTAATTGCATTTAGAAAATACTTAAGTTAAGTTTGGAGACTTTCAAATTTAATGAACGATAAAATGATTTAGTAGTCTCTATTTATTTATCAAAATTTGTTCTCCACATTTATCATTTTCGACTAATAATTTTAGTGACATAGCTATGTCTATTTGCACATATTGATGTCAAAATGTTGACGTAGGCTTTTATTATGTGAATCGTGACTTGAGCACTTGTTTCTTTTATTACAACCTTTACACCTGTTCACTTGTATTAAAATTTGTATGCTTGATTACTTGTCGATACGTATGTGTATATATCTAAGTAGAAGATGTTGAATACTCCGAAATGAGTTTAGTCTTATATTTGATTTTCGTATTATGTTTCTAGTTTTACTTCTTGTTTCATCGAATTGTCATTTGAGCACACATATAACACGAGTGGGCTGTGGCCCGACATAAATGGTATAACGTTGGGCTTAGGCCCGATCCAAAATATGAAAGTGTGGAAGACACATGAAGTGGGCTTTAGCCCAGGTGACTATTCGAGTAAAAGGGTAGAAGCTGTGTTCTCATATCAGTTATTACTTCATTTTCATTATCGATTTTCTTTTGACAAGTTGGTGTAAACTCAACCAACATACCCTCTCAAACGAGGCTCAAGGGGACAAGATACACGATAACAAGACGTCCATAATACACTAGTACCCTATACCGATTGTAGAGATTAAACACCCTCCGTGGGTGTTTTCCGTGCAAGGCTCGAGGTGACTTCCGACTCTCCCTTGATAGCTTTCATGTCACAAGAGTTTAACAACTCTTAGATCATCACTAAAATTCGGTTTCTGTGTCAATCAAGTTTTGTTAGCAGGTCCCTTTTTAATTAACTCGTGTCATTTGGGTACAACCCAACTTCGAAGGGGTGACTCGACATGATTTCACCCTTGATGGTATTGCGCAAGATTTTGCTATGGTGATGCATATTACAGGAGCTTTTTGACTCTGGCCTAGCTGAACTTGTCTCACACATTAACCATACGACTAAGGGTGAATCAAGGTGAACTACCTATCATTACTACGGATACATGCCACGATGATGATGAGGGACAATATTACTTGAAAAAAAATCTGGACTCGACTCCATTATAACTTGACTTCCAATAAAATCGACATCACATTCAATCTATTCTCACGACCTCATACCAAGGGGGTTTAGTACTAATGCTAAGAATTGTGTTTCGACCAAGACATGACTCTTTTGTTGACACCCATCTCCCCTTTTTTTGACATCAAAATCTTCTCCACTATGGCGACAACCACAATGGGTTTTTGACTAAGCTAATTGAACTAAAGCACCAAATAAATTTTTTGTATTAACTGATTCAAACTCTCGATGGTCATTCAACTAATTCCCTGATATCTCTAATTTTCTTAAGTTATCTTTGACCCGAGTCGACCATCGATTTGACAAGGCTTAGGAACATTTCACATATAAGTTTTTCATCATATTGACAACATCAGGTTATGCAACAACCCAAAACAACCTCAACTCATAATTTAGGTGATTCAAAATTTTATAAAATCAACAAATTAGAACAAACCAACAACAACAAGTATGCTTACAGTGATTTGAGGTATTGATAACAAAGCAATCTTAGAATACGAATGGCCCAATCCTTCCTCTGATTCGAACCCGGTTCCAAGTTAACCCGCACACCTCTAACTTCGCACTCCTCTTGATACTTAGATCTTGAGACAAATTTTAAGTATAGCTTTTGGTGTGTGGAGCCTTTGAAACCGTTAACCATAAAAGGGAAGTGGGTAGGAAGTTTCTACATACTTTTAGTCATGGAAGATGAAAAGGTGCCATTCTTAGCAAATATTCATCTCTTTCTTGGCTTCCTTTGTCCACGCTTGTTGACCTTGGGAAGGAGGAGATGACCCTAGAGACCTTAGCTTCAAAGCTTCATTAGAGTGGATAGAAGGTTTTTGATAAAAGTAATTTATGTTTCATCCTTGTTGCTTGAGAATACGCGTGGCAGCAGTGGAAGGAGGAGGTGGGAGACAATTTGTTTCATGGAGGGGGAAGATGTTGAGATGAAGGGAGGTAAAAGAAGTCTGCATCCTTACCCAATTTGGTTTTCCTCTCTTTTGACCTAGATGATAAGATAGTAGCAGTAGAAATAGGATGTCTTTTAGGGGTAAGAGGTTTTTGCTATAATCTCTAGAGAGAGAGACGTGAGAAATGAGGTAGACATAAAACGATAAAAATGTTATAGGGGAGGGGCAGTAGGAAAGAAAAATAGATGGATTAGGATAATATTTTTATTTTCTTTCATTTGTATTATTTAAATATAAGATGTAAGTTTTATTTATTGAGTGTTATAGGTAAATCATCAATTTGTATTGTGTAATTTATATTCATGACATAAGACCGTGATTGAGGTATCACGACTTGATATTTTTTTTACACCGACACGCATTAAGAGTACGTTTCAAATGGTATTATATCGTAATATTTTCTATTCCGGGATTTATCATATGTTTATTTGTCCTTATCATAGTGTCGATGCAGCGTGCGGTGTCGGTCACGTGGGAAAACAAGATAACCTCTTGTTTTACAAATTAAATCATAAGAGAATTATTTCACAATATTCAAATTATGCAATGAATGCAAAAGAAATGCAATAGTCTCAGAGTGCGAGTTATCTACTCAAATGATCGTGCAAGCTTATGTATGCTTAATGACTTATGCATAGTAATAATAAATTACCATTTATTATTTAAATATGAGTGAAAATCACCGTGTCACATCCTCCCCGCTTAGAAGGAAAGCCGTCCTCGGCTTTCACTTAAAAGTTTTCGATAGTGCTCATAGGAGTGAGGATCTCACACTTGATTTGGTTTCCTTCACAAGGTAGTTGGAACCTTTGTAAGAATTCCACGATCATTACGATAGAAGTTTGTCTCGCTCTAGTCCTGGACTCACAATCGTGAATCTCGGAGATCTCTTGGGAGTTTCTAGCTTGAATCCTTTCCGTGACATTACAAATATCTAGTAAAAAAAAAAAAGGTGGTTCTCCGAGTTGTTCATACCGGATATTTGTGCATAATGTATAGTTCGATGGTAATCCGAGCTGGTAATCTACCAGCTCGATCTTGGGGAGGATCCGATTAATCTTACGAATTAAGGTCTTGCCCTCTTGTGTTCTGTTAAAATGGGTTATGCTTTTCGGAGGCGAAACCTCAACCAAATTTTCTCATCGACTTGAGCTTTAAGAGGCATTCAATCCTTTATGTAATTATTTTGACGATTAGGGTTGTTTGCATTCGACCTCTGGTCTGCACACTATTATCAATGGTTCTCGATAAAGCTTGGAGCCATTGGGCTGGTTCCTTGCCGGTCTCTGTTCTGAACACGATTGATTTGCGCTTTTGACCATACAGTGCTTTATGAGGTAGCCTTTTGTTGCAAGGGAATTCGGTTAAGGCAATTTTCCTGCTCCATCCACTTTTCAAACATGTTACTCTTGTTCGAAGTATAACTTCTATAGCTTGAATGGTCCTTCCATTTAGTCCATTAGTCGGAAGACGGTAAGTGGTACTCATTTCCAGATGGATCCTCAAGAACTTTGGAGTGGTCCTCGAAAGTTTGATGTGGATGGTTATCGCTATTTGGGATGAAGAGAATTGAAACGCTATGACTTGTAGCGCTTTGCTTCAAGTAAACCGTGCGAGTTTGCCCATGTTGTCATTCTCTTTATTTGGTAGGGATAGGTGGATTTGGTGAGATGATCAATTATTACCCAAGTAGAGTTATAATCGATAGGAATCTTTGGTGACTTGGTACTAGAGTCCATTGTTATGCATTCCCATTTCTAAATGGGGAATTTCAGTTTGTACAGATAGATTTGATGGTTTCTGATTGTTTGAATTTCTCTTTTCGAATATGCTAAGTATTGTTTGGCATAGGTCAAATACCAGCCTTCACGTTTGGTACTCAGAATAGCTTTCTGGATCAAGGTGTATCTTACCGGACACTAGATAAGTATTTCTCCTGACCTTAATGAGGCTCAAACATAATAGGATTACAAATCCCATCATGGCGTGGATCTCAACGTTGGTCCTTGGGGATAAGGTTCCCTTCGGTCTTTTTCGACTCCATTTCACCTTCAGGTATGTCGTAAGAGTTTTTTTTAATCAGTTCTTCCTTTGAGTGCTACTACTTGAGCCTCAAGACTTTAATTGGAAGGGGTGAACTAGATCTTTCGTTTTCCCCTAATGATCTGGTTTTAAAAGGTTTAGTTTGCTAACTGTTGCCTGGAGTATATGTGGGTATGACCGTTTTGCCCTGGGTGAGTACGAATGTTGTGGTTGAACCTACGTCGCGACTCCAATTTTCGGGTGTTGTCACGTGGTCAACTTCCTTTTGATTCCATATATTCAGTAGGACCTTGTGGTCGGTGTGTAGTAAGGATAGCATTTCTAGGCTTTCCTAGTGTGATCATGTTGGGTTCTAACTCAAATTCGTGCACTGCGTAGTGCTCCTTATGGATCTTTGGGTGTTGAGCATTTTGTACCATTATTTTCCTCTTTGGATCAGGATAGCTTTCAGCTCTGGTGTGAAGCGTCTCCTTGAAATGGTAAGGTCTCTGTCACACTCAGGTATGTCTAAAACAGGTGCACCACAGGATTTCCTTGTGTCATGTGTGGAGGTGCTTGTTGGGTTGACCTATGGTGTATGACAATCTATTCCTTTCTTTGTTCAATGTAGATGAAAGGATACTAAGTATGAATAGGTATATCCGAGGCGCCAGTTTCTGTGTCCAATGTTCTACATGGTGCTAAGTCATTGTTGAGGGTCCAAATGTTTTACATTTACTTCCCTGGTAGAAGATCTCTTCCCTCAGGTGGCACGGTTTATTCTATTCCCGTGTATGTGAAATGTCTGGCATTTTAAGAGTGGATGTCGATGCGAGATATAAACACAAATTTTTCCATTTCATGGTGGTGAGTTAAGCACTCCCTTTAACATGACCAGGCAAGAATTTCAAGAATTTAACCATGCCCGCGCACGTTACTCTTCCCGAATTATACATAGGTGATCAGGCTATGTATAATTGGGGACCGGTGATGTGTTGTTCGGTATAGTCTTAATCTTGGTGTATTTATTCTTTGGTCAGCGGAAATGTTGCAAAAGTTCATGTGCGAAGTTTTGGTGCGATGGTATATAAGATTTGCTAGGCCGACCAATTACATCAACATGACCTATGGCTCGTTTGACCAAGATATGTGAAACAATGGCAACTTGGTTAGGGATGGAATGTTGAATTTGTGATTCTTGGCGAGGTAATGCTTTGAGTTGGTCTTATCGGTATTGATAATAATACCTTCGCAATTTTTGAAATGTGGATTTTCTAAGACATCTCGTTGGGTGATACTAATTTGTCAAAGAGATTAGTTGAATACCCAAGATGACTTTCTCTTATCTTCGAGAGAATCCTTTCATCGTGACAAGATAGTTGAAATCCTTAATGATATGGTGAAAACGGTCATGGAGATGACATATATTAAGATAACATGATGGGAACAACAGATACATTACTTGGGAAAGGTGCAGTACATTAAGGTTTCATAAAGAGGTACTTTAAAGTAGACTATGACTTGGAAGTTTAAATTAGGCTTTATTACAAACAGCATCTCTAGCTAACTTAGTTTCTTCCTTGGTGTCCGTTGGGAGCCTGAACAATTCTTCACACTTTCTTCAGGAAATTGTTTTGACAGTTGTTGCCTTCATGCTGATCCTTCCTATCCGGGCACATGCTTTTGATGTGACCTTTCATTCCACACCCATGGCATATCACTGTCTCCCAATAGAGTTGCTTAAAATCTTCCATCTTATGCCCAATTCCTTTACAAATTCCACAAGGTCCAGGGCATTTTCCATAGTGGTAATATGGGCATATATTGCACTTAGGTTTTGTCCCAGCATACCCTACTTTCCGCTTGGTTTTAGTAGTCCCAACTTCAGCCGTCCATTGACGCTTGCTTGATTGTTGCATTTGATCTTCCTCACTATCATATTCCCGTTCCTCTTGCTACCACAAGACCCCTTGCTTTGCCTTGGGGCGAGGACTCTGTCAATCCGAAGTCGCACCAGAGCTTCGAGTGATAGTAGGTGCGAATGCACCAACATTCCTCCTAATTTCGGGTGAAAATCCCCAAAAGTATGCTTCGAGTTTCCTTTCCTCAGGTCCTATCATGTCAGGACATAGTTGGGCCAGTTCGCGAAAGCGGTTGGTGTACCCTTCGAGGTCATTCCTTATCATAGTTAGTCCACAGAGCTCTTGTTCCATCATTCACAGTTCATTTCTTGAGCAGTATTCCACAATCATCATTCTCTTCAGGGTGTCCCACTGAAGTGAGTATGCAGCGTCTGTTCCCACTAAATGGACATAAGTGTCCCGCCATGTGAGGGCTTGATGTCGAAAGGTGCAAGTAGCATACTTGACCTTACAATTGTTCAAGAATTGTCATGAAAATTGTCTCTAACCCTTCTAGCTATTTTGCCAAACCTGTGGCTCCTTCAGTCCCCTCAAATGCTGGTGGTTTACAGTTCCTAAATTCTTGGTAAGAGAAATTTCGTGTTGTAGGTGTCTTACAAACAACTTCTTCCCTATTCCCCTGGATGATGTTGTGATTGATTTGATAGTTAGCAATCCTTGCAGCAATTCGTTTGGTGACAGATTTCTCAATGGTGGTTGTGTCCATGTTCTGCTTTACTGAAAACATTTTCCTTCAACCACAAGAAATGACAACAATGAGTTTTCTATGAGTATGAGGACCATGGTGGAGATCCAATAAGTTACAACATGCACTACTTCTCAATCAAGTATTTCCTAGGTTGTATTGACTGGACATCACGTAGACTTAGGCTATTATGATGATGTTAGGAAAAGCGAGATTGGTTGGATGAGTTTAACATAAGGATATAATTCACAAGATGTTGTTTATTATGCATAGTCGTTCATCACCATAAACTTGATTACATTCTAAGAAGATTCTGGCTCATAGGGCCGATCGTAGCATGTTCATTGACTCACTCTAGTTTGTCATACAACAAAACTACTACTAGCGTTTTTATTGAAACCACTCATCACAACGTCTAACACAATACAAAGTGTAATTTAAGCATTTCCCGGTGCTGCCCCGGGTTGACTTTGTTGAGTTGCCTTCCATTCTTCTAACTCTCTGAGCTGGGCCTCCATCCTGGCAAATTTGTTGTTGGCCTCATTTGCCCTACTCTCCATAGTACGTCTTTGAAATTCTACGACACCCTCCAGATACCCTGACTCAGTTAGTGCTATTATAGTAACGGTCTCCAACAGTGTCAACCGACTCTCAATCTTTGTGAGACGTCCTCGGTGTCTCCGGGTTTGCAGCACACCTTCAATGTGGTCTTCAAGGCGGGCAATTATCTCGTTCAACTTCTCACGAGTTCCCTCTAATCTTGCTCCAACATCGTTGTAGCATTCCTTGAGTTTTTGGCCAAGCGCTTGGTTCTTCCACCACTTCTTCAATCCTTCAATCCTTTCTCTGGTAATACTCCCGGATGGTCCGACATCTCTTCTATTTGTTCCTCATGACGTGTTATCGTGCCATAAGCGTGTCGAGAGTTGGTGGTCTAGCGTTGGTCGCTCAAGTTTCCCCAACTTCGAACACACTAGGAGGTGGTGTACCGAAGACGATGGTGATGATGTAGAGACAGATTCTCTTGCTAGCGGTATCTCCCAACCGATAAGTGGATCTCTTTGGTGCCTTGGTGAGAGTGTAGGAGTAGTGGGCGGTAGGTAAAGTCTTGATAGTGGTGATGATTTGGAAGTGAGCGGTGAGTGTGGGTAGTACCTCCGGTGAACTTGATACACCACCACGCACGGGTTTCAGTTTAGGAGTGAGTTGAGAAGGGGGCGGGATGCGTTCAGCAGGTGACAAACCTTCTGTTGTGTCATCGCATCCAGCTCCAGAGTGAGGGGAAGACATGGTCTGTGACAAGACGGTGCATATATGTAAGTATATGTAAAAATATACTTATAATTAGATATGGGGTAGTGAATTAATAAATAGGCAATGTAACATGCAGTCATATCTAAATGAACTATAAGTAAAATGGCAAGTAAGGCAAGCGGCAACTGGTGGTCGTAGAGTGATGTTTATGTAAAAAAAATAGTTATAGTTTAGGGTTTATATGTACCTAGTTCTCTATAACTTAGGCTTTGATGCCAATCTGTAACACCCCCAAATCTGGTTTAGCGGAAGCATACGTGTCATGGGGAATGTTACGAAATCGGAGATCACAACACAAGTAATAAATAACGGAATACATATTCCGTTTAATTTCATAAAATGGTTTTAAAACATTGTCGTACAAACATTGCTTAAAATAAAAGGGCACAACCCATAAGTTTTGTGGTCCCAAATAGAACATCACTTTGTGTGAAAACATTTCTTTTAGCATTACTACGACCATTTACCACCTCTGGCCTTGCATCCATGATCACAATTTAAACACATGAGAAAATATGCTAAAAAGGTCACTAAAAGTCAAAGTGAGTTCATAGGTTTAAATTAAAACAGTAAGCATGGACCATAATCACAGTCATATAATCATTACAAAGAATATAATGATATATGGATGAAAGTCTATTACGTTAGCACTAAGTTCATGCAACTGATACTACGACAATTTCTGTATGCTAAATGAAATCATACAATATATAGGCCCAATGCGAGTGTTTTGTCCCTCAACACTCGATTCCGACATGGTATACGTTTCGCCATGGCCTAAGCATGGCCAACCGAACGGAGGAGTCACCCTCAATAGATCTATTTATAACATTCGCGCTTCCCAGCAGGAACTGACGGTTCATGAAGGGGGGCATTTCTAGGGACATCAGGGCTTAGGCTAAACCACGTAATAGTAATCATGCAACAAGTTAGGTCCATAAAAAGGTTTTGCATATTTTCTCACCCCAAATGTATAAAACAATTTATCAAGTAAAAGAGGGCTATGAAACTCACCTTAACAAATGTGCAATCCAAATGTGGGATTCAATGGATGTTGTGAAGTCGCACCGACAAGCGACCTAGATAAGGGGAAATGTTTTAGTTCATTGTTTTAAGTATCACTTACTTAAAATGATCCGATTTATATTGTTTTGTGTAATGGTATTAAAACCAACCTTTATTATATATAAAATATGATTAGAAGGTTTCACTAGTAAGTATATAAATGTACATATACTATTTCATGTTGACTCTATAACGATATTAAAATCCAAGATTTGGTTTGTAAAATAGTTACGATATTCTACTAGTAAGTATATAGATGTTTATATACTCATTTTATGTCGACATATTTCATTATTGTCAAAATCGATATTAGTTGATTTATTCTCTAATTGCATTTAGAAAATACTTAAGTTAAGGTTGGAGACTTTCAAATTTAATGAATGATAAAATGATTTAGTAGTCTCAATTTATTTATCAAAATTTGTTCTCCACATTTATCATTTTCGACTAATAATTTTAGTGACATAACTATGTCTATTTGCACATATTGATGTCAAAATGTTGACGTAGGCTTTTATTATGTGAATCGTGACTTGAGCACTTGTTTCTTATATTACAACCTTTACACTTGTTCACTTGTATTAAAATTTGTATGCTTGATTACTTGTCGATACGTATGTGTATATATCTATGTAGAAGATGTTGAATACTCGGAAATGAGTTTAGTCTTATATTTGATTTCCGTATTACGTTTCTAGATTTACTTCTTGTTTCATCGAATTGTCATTTGAGCACACATAAAACACGAGTGGGCTGTAGCCTGACAGAAATGGTATAACGTTGGGCTTAGGCCCGATCCAAAATATGAAAGTGTGGAAGACACATGAAGTGGGCTTTAGCCAGGTGACTATTCGAGTAAAATGGGTAGAAGCCAGGTTCTCATATCAGGTTATTACTTCATTTTCATTACTGATTTTCTTTTGACAAGTTGGGTGTAAACTCTCAACCAACATACCCCTCTCAAACGAGGCTCAAGGGGGACAAGATACACGATAACAAGACGTCCAAAATACACTAGTGCCCTATACCGATTGTAGAGATTAAACACCCTCCGTGGGTGTTTTTCGTGCATAGCTCGAGGTGACTTCTGGCTCTCCCTTGAGAGCTTTCATGTCACAAGAGTTTAACAACTCTTAGATCATCACTAAAATTCGGTTTCGGTGTCAATAAAGTTTTGTGAGCAGGTCCCTTCTTAATTGACTCGTGTCATTTGGGTACAACCCAACTTCGAAAGGGTGACTCGACATGATTTCACCCTTGATGGTATTGCGCAAGATTTTGCTATGGTGATGCATATTACAGGAGCTTTTTGACTCGGGCCTAGCTGAACTTGTCTCACACATTAACCATACGACTAAGGGTGAATCAAGGTGAACTACCTATCATTACTACGGATACATGGCACGATGATGATGAGGGACAATATTACTTGAAAAAATCTGGACTCGACTCCATTATAACTTGACTTCCAATAAAATCGACATCACATTCAATCTATTCTCATGACCTCATACCAAGGGGGTTTAGTACTAATGCTAAGAATTGTGTTTCGACCAAGACATGACTCTTTTGTTGACACCCATCTCCCCTTTTTTTGACATCAAAATCTTCTCCACTGTGGCGACAACCACAGTGGGTTTTTGACTAAGCTGATTGAACTAAAGCACCAAATAAATTTTTTGTATTAACTGATTTAAACTCTCGATGGTCATTCAACTAATTCCCTGATATCTCTAATTTTCTTAAGTTATCTTTGACCCGAATCGACCAGCGATTTGACAAGGCTTAGGAAATTTTCACATAACAGTTTTTCGTCATATTGACAACATCAGGTTATGCAACAACCCAAAACAACCTCAACTCATAATTTAGGTGATTCGAAATTTGATAAAATCAACAAATTAGAACAAACCAACAACAACAAGTATGCTTACAATGATTTGAGGTGTTGATAACAAAGCAATCTTAGAATACGAATGGCCCAATCCTTCCTCTGATTCGAACCCGGTTCCAAGTTAACCTGCACACCTCTAACTTCGCACTCCTCTTGATACTTAGATCTTGAGACAAATTTTAAGTATAGCTTTTGGTGTGTTGAGCCTTTGAAACCGGTCAACCATAAAAGGGAAGTGGGTAGGAAGTTTCTCGACATACTTTTAGTCATGGAAGATGAAAAGGTGCCATTCTTAGCAAATATTCATCTCTTTCTTGGCTTCCTTTTGTCCACGCTTGTTGACCTTGGGAAGGAGGAGATGACCCTAGAGACCTTAGCTTCAAAGCTTCATTAGAGTGGATAGAAGGTTTTTGATAAAAGTAATTTATGTTTCATCCTTGTTGCTTGAGAATACGCGTGGCAGCAGTGGAAGGAGGAGGTGGGAGACATTTTGTTTCATGGAGGGGGAAGATGTTGAGATGAAGGGAGGTAAAGGAAGTCTGCATCCTTACCCAATTTGGGTTTCCTCTCCTTTGACCTAGATGATAAGATAGTAGCAGTAGAAATATGATGTCTTTTAGGGGTAAGAGGTTTTTGCTATTATCTCTAGAGAGAGACGTGAGAAATGAGGTAGACAGAAAACGATAAAAATGTTATAGGGGAGGGGCGGTAGGAAAGAAAAATAGATGGATTAGGATAATATTTTTATTTTCTTTCATTTGTATTATTTAAATATAGACTAAAATACACCGTTGGTCCCTAAACTTGTATCGGAGGATCGCGATGGGACGAACCACGCACTTTTCATCGCGACGGGTCCAAACAAAGACCCATTAAATGCCGATTCGTCCCTTAACCAGAATTGGGACGGTCAAACCGAGGGTATTATAGACCATTCACTTTTTGACCCAAGCTTCAACCCAGGGACCAATTGTGAGTATGGATATTAGCCGCTTTCTTCCCTTATACGCTGCATTTAATTTCGCGGGAACAAATACACCCACCCAACAAACAACTTTGCCAATCACATAAAACCACATTATCCAGAAAAGATAAACTGCAAATCGAAATCAAGAATATAAATCCTCATTTCCAGAACTCAAAAGACCAACCCAACTTCCAACAAAACCATGTCGATCGATGTCACAATTCTCAATTTCCGGTCATTTCTCAAATTTACTATTTCATCGTTTATCGTAAACTAGGTTTACGAGTATCAAATTCGCGTAACCTTAATGGTTTAGCTGCGAATTCACGAACATTTCATCAAGGACATTTCATATAGACTAGGTTTAGTCTACATTTCATTAGTATCATTGTCATCATAGTAGTTCATGCATGATTTTGCATTTTACATTAAACGCGTAATTTTCATATTAAATAGACGCTATCGCACGATCATTTATTTTGAACATTTGATCCGACGCTTCTAAAATTTATCCTAATATATTCTTATACTCATTTTAAGACTATAAAAATTATATTATTAATTTACCCGATGTTTTCAATTTATTTCGTACATAAATTGTTATGTTTATATAATTACGACGGTTTTAGTAAATTCAACACGATAATTATTATTTCACCAAATTTTGCAAGAAATGTATTTTAATAATTTTATGACTTCAATATGTTTTATTTTGATCCGTTAAAATTTATTTTTAGTTAACGCTACCCTACAAGCTTAAATATTTACACAAGTTACTACTTATCCTTAAATAACTACACATTTTACTCTACTTAAATACTTAATAAAAAAAATGTTAACTAGCTAAAGCAAACACACCCGTGTCGACAACAAAGGTGAGTCACACCATGAGGATACATAATATCTAGCTTATATCATTTTATACTTATAATATCTACACATACACGTTCATTTACAAAGTGTAATAGATCAAAAAGTTCTCTTCTTCTCTCTAGCTCCATATGACCGGCCACCATTGATGCTCCAAGAGGAAACCATAAAAATTTTGCTAGTCAAGTTCAAAACAATCTAGACACTTTTGATTAAGGTTGTGAAATAAAAACCTTGGGTGTTTAGGATTAATCCTTTATTCATTTAAACCTCATCAAGTAACTAGTAAGCATTTCATGTTCATATTCATCTTTCATATTCATATTATGTTCATTTCATCATGCTTAAGAAAAACATGCAAGTCATATTGATGTTTATACCACTTTTTATTGTTTTTGAATTTTATATATATATATTTATCATCCTATAATTACTCCTTGAAATATATCACATTTGGTGATGTTTAGGAACCCATGACACCCTAAGAAGGTGTAAGGTAGGATTAGAATAGCTTCGGAGTTGTTTGAATTGGTTAGAATAGGTTTTGCGCGAGAAAAACTCATTTCGACAACTTTATTTAGAGGTCTGATCTTATTTTTAAATTCTGTAATTTTCGACAGTAAGTAAAATTTTTTGGCCTAGATATTTAAAAAATATACTTTAAAACGAAAACGTGGCGCTTGAATGGGTTAAACGGAGCTATAACGAAGAAGTTATGAATTTTCAAGTTAGACAGCGAAAACTATAAAATTCAGAAATTTCAAGATGTTACTTCCATTTTTACTTAGTCAAAAATGAGTCTTAAGCGTTATAAATTGTGTCGACTTATAAAAATATATTAGTATACTTTGATACGAGCTAAGGACATATAAAATGTAGAAAATGGACTTGTAACGATTAAATTACACGTGTTTACACAAAGTTGTCAGAACTATATTATATAAGAAAACTAATATATTTCTATTAGACAAATATTACGCCACGAAGGACCATGTTGAGGGTCGTTTTTAACATGGATGTAATACTTTTATAACATGATGTCTTCTAGTAAAAGTGAGTACGCCTAGCCTATTTTCCAAAATGTCCGACCGTTCGTTAAGCGGAGTTGTAATGAATAAAATATGGTTACTTAAACTTTGCCGAAAACCATCCTTAAACGATATTTTGGACACAAGTACCATACTTTACCCATATTTTTCTCCATGATCGAGACCTCTAGGATGAAAACTTAAATGCTAAAACTTTGAGATAATGACACAAGCTTCCCAAAACCGTTGAGTTTGTTTCCTAACACTCGATGTGCACCATTTTACGACTAGTTTTCAAGGCCGTTTATTCACTTTCATGAAATTTTCAATGACATTATTTTACTGACGAAAAGTTATAATTTCATAATAAATCACTAAATGGTTATCGTGGATATCGTTTCAACGTAAATACTTGTAAAGTAATTTATAAATTGTCAAGACATTATAAGATTATTTTTCGACGATAAACTTTATATTTTAAAAAGTGTACAAGTGGTATGGATATCATATAAGTTTGCATGCACGACATTATTTCATGACTTATATTAGAGCATATCATTCATAATAGGTCGCGGTTAGAGAGTTATGTCTCATTTCGTGCATCCACTCACATCACAACTATTGCAACAGTGAGTAATCACATCCCCTTTTACCGTTTTTACTATATTTTGGGGCGAAATGCATGAACCATTCTTGAGCCAAATTGATTACTACTTTTATTAACTCGTTTGACTAGAACTTATGAACTCGAGTCAAATCCTTAAACATAATTACGAAATTATGCCTTATTTGATCTTATTGAACAGTACGTACTATGACCCAAAAATTCTCGCCTTATTGGTGGAGTGTGCAAATTCTCCCATGTTCGGAGTGTTCTTAATTGTATATTAATAGTTGTATGATGTATTGTTCGTACATTCGCATTGTTAGTCTCCTATTAGTAGGTAGTATGGATAGCGCTATTAGAGGTCGGCCAACCTCTCGTCCACTATGTTACGGACGATATTATTTATTCTAGGGCTTTGCACGGCATACATTATTATATACTTGGTACTATATTGTGAACTATTATGACCACTTATACTTGACTACTTGACACGCTATATTATGTGCAATGGGTTGTGAACACACAGGTTGCAAGTTTTGTATGGGTGGAACTTGGGCCGAGTGGATTTACAATGCCTTTGCTTTGTGTACTATTTCGATGACCGAAACCTTTGACTCTCTCTTGCGAGTTTTCTTATTTTACTTAAACGTGTATACTCACCAACTATTTTCATAGTTGACCCGTTTTCTCTCATGCATTTCATGTGATCGTTAGTAAGCTTTTCTATCGTGTCTTGCATAATGAAGTTTTCACTTGTCACTACAAATCGTTATGAAATAAAACGGAATATTTTGGAATCTAAACTTTGTAATATATTTGCCGATGTTGGCTAAACCGGTATTGTAATGGTATACTATTTCTTTTTAATCTTAACGTTGGTATAATCTTAACGTTGGTATGTTCTATTATCTTGTGCTTATGTTCCTTTCCGTTACACTCGTGTTTCCGCCTCCGGAGAGGTGTGACAGATTGGTATCGAGCCAAAGGTTATAGAGAATGCCGATTTTTTTCAAAATAAAAATCACAAATATAACCGGAATAAAGTTTTATTAAACATCGAATATCATCCGAAGTCAACTAGTCCTATCGTTGCATCGTTACTCATAAATTATACATAGCACGATCAACTATGTCTAATTTATGAAGAATCATGCAATGATAAGAATGGTAATTTTAAATCATGTTTAGTCGAGTCTTTAGAGTCTCGTCACCGAAATTGTATTGGTCGGGTGGGTATGCATAGCATGTTTTACGCTCACGTCTACATTACCGTACCTTGTTTATACCTTCTCTTTCCATCTTTCGACTTGTTAGACATAGCATGTCTCTGCTCCTCGCCATATTTCGATCACTATAACACACATTACCACCGTTCTGCACCTCATCTGACTTCGTTCGTATGTCGTTTACTCAACCCGATGTTTTGGTCCACTGCAGGATCATGGCTGCAAGAAACACACGCTCAGGAGGCAACAACCACGTCGACCTAAACAACAACGACAATCCAAACAACAACGCTGCTGGAATAGCGGATCTACTCGCCCAAATTATGACGCACCTTGATGCTAGACGAACCAACGTCGGAGAAGGTACTTCAAACGCTGGTCAAGGATGCAGCTACAAAACTTTCATGACATGCAAGACAATGGAATTTTATGGTACTGAGGGTGCCATTGGACTGCTAACTTGGTTCGAGAATGTTGAGTCGAAACTTAGTATCACGAAATGTGCTGAAGGAAACAAGGTTGAGTTCTCGTTGGTCTACTACGGGGTCGAGCATTGACCGGTGGAACAACCAACCGCAGACTAGAGGAAGAGGGGTCGCAAATGCGTTATCTTGGGAAGCATTTAAGAAACTACTAACCGATGAGTACTACGAGAAAAGATGAAGTGCGTGTCGGAAGCGTAATTTTGGAACCACTTGATGGTAGGAGTAGAAGTCGACAAGTACACGATCCGCTTCCACGAGTTAACTAGGATGGTAGCTCACATGGTTTCCACCGTGGAGAAGTTGATCGACCGATATATATAGGGATTGATACCGAAATTAAGAGGATGTCACCGTCGAACCCAACCACTCGCAAGCAGTGGGCATGGCGATCGCTTGACAAATGATGTGATCAGTGTCCGGAGAACTAACAAAAGCAAACGACAATGGACGGAAGCGACAGGAGGATCGCCAGGAAGCCGAGACCAGACCAAAGAAAACAAGAGGCGCCGAATAACTGGGAACTATGGAGCGACCACTCGGGAGCGCAAAGGATATATGTGTCCCCATCCTATGTGCACTCGATGTAACTATCATCACTCGTGAGATTGCCCAAAGTGCAACAAATGTGGACGGACGGGCCACTTCGCGAAATTGCTCAAACAGACGGGAACCAAGGACAAAGAAAAGCATGTTACGAGTGTGGAAGTCTCGGATCACCTTCGAATACCGCCCAAAGTTGAAAAGAACTCCCAACCAAGAAGGTAATCATCCAAACCTAGCATTGGCAATAGAAGGTCCACCGTAACCGAACATTGATGTTTCCCACACGTGGACGAGCATTCTATCCGGTATCGAGGAAGCCCGCAACGCGTAACGGGTACATTCTTTTGAACAACCACCTTCTTTCTCAGACAACATGATTTTGAGTGCATAAGTTGCTTCCAATTCTTACCACGCTCACGACATCGATTAATTTGAGACCTAACGATATCGACCTTAGTTGTAATTTATTTTGTTGATTTGATTTGATTTGTGTAAGCAATTCCAATATCGGCGAATCTTTCAAAAGACTTCATTCAAAAGACTTGTTTCCTAGCTTGATCTAGTGATAGTTCTTGTTTGATGAGTTGCGAAAATCAAGCTAAGAGACAAGTTTACTCAAGTCGGTTTAGTTTAATCTCATGACAGTTCTTGTTTGATGAGTTGTGAGATTAAATTAAAATCGACTACCTAAAGGTCTTTTGAGAGCTACGTTCGATATTGGGTAAGTTTACCCTATCAAATCTAATCACGGGCACGCACTTAGTTGAATGGGGAACCCAGTATACATGAGCATTGATATGATCATTTAGATTGTTCAATACGAGCATGAACTTTAGAACTCTTGTCGAGGTTCGGACTATAGTATCAATAATTGAATCACGAGGACGTGATTCCTCCGACATGGGAAGAATGTCACAATTCTCAATTTCCGGTCATTTCTCAAAGTTACTATTTCATCGCTTATCGTAAACTAGGTTTATGAGTATCAAATTCGCGTAACCTTAATGGTTTAGCTGCGAATTCACGAACATTTCATCAAGGACATTTCATATAGACTAGGTTTAGTCTACATTTCATTAGTATCATTGTCATCATAGTAGTTCATGCATGATTTTGCATTTTACATTAAACGCGTAATTTTCATATTAAATAGACGCTATCGCACGATCATTTATTTTGAACATTTGATCAGACGCTTCTAAAATTTATCCTAATATATTCTTATACTCATTTTAAGACTATAAAAATTATATTATTAATTTACCCGATGTTTTCAATTTATTTCGTACATAAATTGTTATGTTTATATAATTACGACGGTTTTCGTAAATTCAACACGATAATTATTATTTCAATCAAATTTTGCAAGAAATGTATTTTAATAATTTTTATGACTTCAATATGTTTTATTTTGATCCGTTAAAATTTATTTTTAGTTAACGCTACCCTACAAGCTTAAATATTTACACAAGTTACTACTTATCCTTAAATAACTACACATTTTACTCTACTTAAATACTTAATAAAAAAAAATGTTAACTATCTAAAGCAAACACACCCTTGTCGACAACAAGGGTGAGTCACACCATGAGGATACATAATATCTAGCTTATATCCTTTTATACTTATAATATCTACACATACACATTCATTTACAAAGTGTAATAGATCAAAAAGTTCTCTTCTTCTCTCTAGCTCCATATGACCGGCCACCATTGATGCTCCAAGAGGAAACCATAACAATTTTGCTAGTCAAGTTCAAAACAATCTAGACATACTTTTGATTAAGGTTGTGAAATAAAAACCTTGGGTGTTTAGGATTAATCATTTGTTCATTTAAACCTCATCAAGTAACTAGTAAGCATTTCATGTTCATATTCATCTTTCATATTCATATTATGTTCATTTCATCATGCTTAAGAAAAACATGCAAGTCATATTGATGTTTATACCACTTTTTATTGTTTTTGAGTTATATATATATATATATATATATTTATCATCCTATAATTACTCCTTAAAATATATCACATTTGGTGATGTTTAGGAACCCATGACACCCTAAGAAGGTGTATGGTAGGATTAGAATAGCTTCGGAGTTGTTTTGAATTGGTTAGAATAGGTTTTGCGCGAGAAAAACTCATTTCGAAAACTTTATTTAGAGGTCTGATCTTATTTTTAAATTCTGGAATTTTCGACAGTAAATAAAATTTTTTGGCCTAGATATTTAGAAAATATACTTTAAAACGAAAACGTGGCCGCTTGAATGGGTTAAAACGGAGCTATAACGAAGAAGTTATGAATTTTTCAAGTTAGACGACGAAAACTATAAAATTCAGAAATTTCAGCATGTTACTTCCACTTTTTACGAGTCAAAAATGAGTCTTAAGCGTTATAAATTGTGTCGACTTATCAAAAATATATTAGTATACTTTGATACGAAGCTAAGGACATATAAAATGTAGAAAACGGACTTGTAACGATTAAATTACACGTGTTTACACAAAGTTGCCGTAACTATATTATATAAGAAAAACTAATATATTTCTATTAGACAAATATTACGCCACGAAGGACCATGTTGAGGGTCGTTTTAACATGGATGTAGTACTTTTATAACATGATGTCTTCTAGTAAAAGTGAGTACGCCTAGCCTATTTTCCAAAATGTCCAACCGCTCGTTAAGCGGAGTTGTAATGAATAAAATATGGTTACTTAAACTTTGCCGAAAACCATCCTTAAACGATATTTTGGACACAAGTACCATACTTTACCCATATTTTTCTCCATGATCGAGACCTCTAGGATGAAAACTTAAATGCTAAAACTTTGAGATAATGACACAAGCTTCCCAAAACCGTTGAGTTTGTTTCCTAACACTCGATGTGCACCATTTTACGACTAGTTTTTCAAGGCCGTTTATTCACTTTCATGAAATTTTCAATGACATTATTTTACGACGAAAAGTTATAATTTCATAATAAATCACTAAATGATTATCGAGGGATATCGTTTCAACGTAAATACTTGTAAAGTAATTTATAAATTGTCAAGACATTATAAGATTATTTTTCGACGATAAACTTTATATTTTAAAAAAGTGTACAAGTGGTATGGATATCATATGAGTTTGCATGCACGACATTGTTTCATGACTTATATTAGAGCATATCATTCATAATAGGTCGCGTTAGAGAGTTGCGTCTCATTTCGTGCATCCACTCATCATCACAACTATTGCAACAGTGAGTAATCACATCCCTTTTACCGCTTTTACTATATTTTGGGGCGAAATGCATGAACCATTCTTGAGCCAAATTGATTACTACTTTTATTAACTCTTTTGACTAGAACTTGTGAACTCGAATCAAATCCTTAAACATAATTACGAAATTATGCCTTATTTGATCTTATTGAACCGTCGCGCACTATGACCCAAAATTCTCGCCTTATTGGTGGAGTGTGCAAATTCTCCCATGTTCGGAGTGTTCTTAATTGTATATTAATAGTTGTATGATGTACCGTTCAGACATTCGCATTGTTAGTCTCCTATTAGTAGGTAGTATGGATAGCGCTATTAGAGGTTGGCCAACCTCTCGCCCACTATGTTACGGGACGATATTATTTATTCTAGGGCTTTGCAGCATACATTATTATATTTGTGGTACTATATTGTGAACTATTATGACCACTTATACTTGACTACTTGACACTCTATATTATGTGCAATGGGTTGTGAACACACAGTTGCAAGTTTTGTATGGGCGGAACTTGAACCGAGTGGATTTACAATGCCTTTGCTTTGTGGACTATTTCCGATGACCGAAACCTTTGACTCTCTCTCTTACGTTTTCTTATTTTACTAAACGTATACTCACCAACTATTTTCATAGTTGACCCGTTTTTCTCTCATGCATTTCATGTGATCGTTAGTAAGCTTTTCTATCAGGTCTTGCATAATGAAGTTTTCACTTGTCACTACAAATCGTTATGAAATAAAACGGAATATTTTGGAATCTAAACTTTGTAATATATTTGCCGATGTCGGCTAAACTGGTATTGTAATGGTATACTATTTCTTTTTTAATCTTAACGTTGGTATGTTCTATTATCTTGTGCTTATGTTCCTTTCCGTTACACCTCGTGTTTCCGCCTCCGGCGAGGGTGTGAAAATCGATCGTTTTACCAACATGCCAGATGAAGTGATCACTAACATTTTGAATCGGTTGCCTTTGTTAGAAGCGGTGAGAACCTCTAGTTTAGCGAGAAACTGGAGGTCTAAGTGGACTTTGCTCACCGATGTCATACTTGATGAGGATATCTTTTATTATTTAACATACGAGTTTGATGGTAGGCTTGTTACTAGATTCTTAAATCGCTTATGGGTCCAATAAGAAAGTTTGTCTTTCTTTGTAGAGCCAAGATCAATTATTGGAATAGAAAACTTTCATTATGAACACATTCATGAGTGGCTCTTGTTTTGGTGACAATGGAGTTGAGGGCGATTATTACAACCGGTATGGTGACCCGCTTCGTTCCCAACCCAACTTTACTCTCACGTGAGTTGAAACATCCGGTACTTCATGTTTGTGCTATGGCTACTTTGGAATATTTTCATGGCTATCCAAATCTCGAGCCTAGAATTGATTCATGTCAATTTTCTAAGCGGTACAGTTTGGGACTTTATTGCTGGTTGTCCTCACTTGAGTCTCTTAAAATGAATCGTCCTAGTACTAACGAGATGAGACTATGGGATATTGCAAAACTTGGGAATTTGAAGAAGTTACATTTGTCATTAGGTCGTTATAATGTTGTGACCACAATCACAACATCCGATATCTTCACTTGACAAGACTTCAAAATCTTGAGACCCTTATTGGATTTTGGTGATTGCACAGAAGAACAATTTCGCTTTTACAACTTATAATGTTATAGAGATGTATATGAGAATGAAATTTAATCAGTAAAACTTCTTGTAGTTGATACATGAAGCTAATCCTAGGATGAAGGTGCCCTTTGTTTCCGATTAACCTTAAGCTTTCCGATGTCGATTTTGGGAATAGTGTTATGGTAGCGTTCACCATTGGAATGATTCGGTCATCTCC
Organism: Chrysanthemum lavandulifolium; assembly: GCA_022545495.1. Taxonomy (NCBI): domain Eukaryota; kingdom Viridiplantae; phylum Streptophyta; class Magnoliopsida; order Asterales; family Asteraceae; genus Chrysanthemum; species Chrysanthemum lavandulifolium. The sequence goes on from CM040246.1 coordinate 66,624,392, forward strand.
GAATTTGAAAATCTTTGGATCGAGAGTAAGTGTAATGATGTAATGAATATGTATCAAATAAAACATTCCTAAATTGCCATGTTTGTGTATCTCAACACTATTTGATTTTTCAGTCGCAAACACGCTTAGTGATCTACCTTTGCCCAATTTTTCCATTGTTGTAGATAGAAACACATTCGACCATGGGCGACTTCAGACGGTGGTGTTTGAGCTTTTCCCGATCGAGCATGAAATAACTTTAATAAAGTGTATACTTGCGTGTTCCCGGTCGATTAAGACAATCAATATAAGGCAAAGCGATAGGAGTCATGATGGGAATGAAAATACCGGGAACAACGGGAGTTGGCTAAGAAGTTGTTGAAACTCCCGAGCTTCCCCACACCGTGGTAGATTTCTTTGACTGGTTGTAGTTTAAGTTTGGGTTGAATACCTTGGACAATTAATGTTTCAAAATAGTTTTAGTAATTTTATACGATGAATTGTTATATGGTTTGCTTAAAATTAGATTGTTCATATGTTGTTGTTTGTACGTATTCTAGGTGATGAAAGTTTGACATTCGAAAGTCAAACTTTCATTTAGCATTTTTATTTGATTGTAGCAAGTAAAACGCATTTCAGTTTACTTTAGTTAGTCAATACTTGAAAATGTTGAATTGGTTAATCGTGAACGAGAGTTGTAATGTCGGAAGGATTGAAAACCTTTGGAACATTAAGTGCAAAAGTCATAATGGTATTTGAAGTTTGATGATGAGGATGGCTATTGGAATGTTCAATAATATATACAATGGTATTTGACTTTGTAAAGTCAATATTGCAAAACCATTACTAAATATTTGTTTTGGAGTGAATTGATAATTTGACATGTTTTAGAAGTTTGACTTAAAAAGTCAAACTTCAATGGTTTTACTGGTTGGCAACTTGAGGGACCAATTGTGTATCCTAAAGTGAATATTGGGCGGAGTTTTAAGTGTGACAAATTGACAACGCAACCAACACAAATTCGGGGACCGAGTGTGAAAAAAGGAAACTATTAAACCTTCACCGTCTCTTACCGAGACGATATTAACTAGTGCACACCAAACGAGATACTCATCTACCACTTTTCCCACACACACACAACTTTCCAATGGCGATTTCCCATTTTAAACAAACTCATGGAGGTGGGTGATTCGCCAAATCTTAATGATCGGATGGCTATCTAGTTTGAAGATGAGGTCGCCGAAGGGATTCTAAGAGCTACTTCTTCGGTCTTTGCCATCCGAAGGCGTGAATCATCAACCGTGGGAGTCGATACAAGAGAATCAAGCTCGGGACCTCGTGGAATTGCGCTGATCGTGTGGATCCGAACAAAATCCAGTCTAGGCATTAAACCAACTTGCCCAACTCATACAGATTGTTGGTCAAGCAGATGAAGGTATTCGGTTCAACCAAGAGTTTGTTAAGAAAATGGTGAACATAATGCACGAATTTTGGTTTTCCATGGGGTAGATAAAGCGTCTTTTAGGTGATAGTTTTGCTAAAAATGGTATGTAAATTAGATTTGATGTAGTTGGTTATGATGTTTAATGTAATTTATTAATGATAAAATATCATTTGGGTTATGTGTTGTTTAATGTTGTATTGTGATATGGGTTGTATTTTAGTGTTATTAGTATAAGCAAAACCAAGCAGGCCCTTGTATCAAAAAACCAAACAGCCCTTGTATCAAGAAAACTTTAATCAGTAGAACCAAACACCCCTTGTATCAGCAAAAGCAAAGGCAATGGTTTAAAAGATGTGGTGAAAATGCAAATACTTTGGCACTAAATCATAATGTATCAAATAAAACATCCGCTTGTATCGCCTAAACCAAACGGCCCTTTTATCGGCAAAAAGTCATATACAAGAAACCAAACACCCCGTGTCGGAAAAATTAGGCGGTGGTTTCAAAACACGGGTTCAAAAGGCAAACGCTTTAGCAGTAAACAACAATGTATTGACAATTGTGTATTGTAACATCTTGAATTTTGACTTACCAAAGTCAAACAAACTTATGAAAACCAACAAATTGTAACTTGGGTAAGTCAAACCTATTAAGATATGCAAAACGATTTCAAACACAATTACTTAAATAAGATCACAAAATTTTATTCATCGATTTCAATAACTACAAATGTTTACTATCATCTAAACATACACTTAGCTAGACCCACAACTCTCCCTATCATCGTTTTCCTTCTTTTCCTTCCTTTCCTTAAGATATTTAAACAAAATTTCCAGTTTTGTAATCCTTTCTCCCAAATCGTTAAACTTTGATAACAAGATGTCATCCTCTTCCTTCTCCTTCTTAACACCCAAACGCTTTTCATTTGCGCAGTCTGCTTTCCTCAACGAACTCAACAAACCCTTCCCCTTATCGTTTTGTGCCATTATTGTTTTCTTTTGCTTTGGGAAGAATGTGTTGATTGTATTTTAGGTTCACTCTTGCTCGTTCATACATATATGGTTGAAGGTTGGGTTACATTTTAACTAGCTTGGGTCAAAAAAGTGAATGGTCTATAATACCCTCGGTTTGACTGTCCCAATTCTGGTCAAGGGACGAATCTGGCATTTAATGGGTACTGTTTGGACCCGTCGCGATGAAAAGTGCGTGGTTCGTCCCATCGCTATCCTCCGATACAAGTTTAGGGACCAACGGTGTATTTTAGTCTTAAATATAAGATGTAAGTTTTATTTATTGAGTGTTGTAGGTAAATCATCAATTTGTATTGTGTATTTTATATTCCGCGACATAAGACTGTGATTGAGGTATCACAACTTGATATTTTTTTTTACACTGACACACATTAAGAGTACGTTTCTGAAATGGTATTATACTGTAATATTTGCTATTCCGGGGATTTATCATATGTTTATTTGTCCTTATCATAGTGTCGATACGCGTGCGGTGTCGGTCACAGTGGGAAAACAAGATAACCTCTTGTTTTACAAATTAAATTATAAGAGAAATATTTCACAATATTCAAATTATGCAATGAATGCAAAAGAAATGCAATAGTCTATAGAGTGCGAGTTATCTACTCAAATGATCAGGCAAGCTTATGTATGCTTAATGACTTATGCATAGTAATAATAAATTACCATTTATTATTTAAATATGAGTGAAAATCACCGTGTGTCACATATATAGCTAAAGTAAAACAAATGCGGTTATAAAACATAAACTAAACCTACATCAGCTCACAAGCCAATAAAAAAAAAGCTTAAACAAACACCTCCTTAGCGTTTAGTTTTTCTTTTTTCTTTTCATAATGCACAAACCCAACACATGAAATTTTTCACCAATTTGGTATTCAATTTGAGTACAGAATTAAACAGCTAATGAAAAGTTTCACACAATGGCCCAAGATGAAATTACAAAGACAGTGGGCTATGCCCCTTTTATAATATGCAATATGGACTCCAAAGGTAACCACCAAGTATACCAATGTGTCAATGCATCGGGTTTTAGTTTCATCAAATATTCGGTTATGCCCCAAGGACGACATTGCGGAAATAAAACCTAACTTCGTTCATTTTCATCTGCTTCAAGTCGCGACGAGCTTTATATTTTTAGATTTCATCCATTCTTTATAGTAATAAACTTGATAAGTGATTATTGTATATTTCTAATTCTTCTTATTTTAAGTATCATTCTCATTGGATCTCTACCCTATCTAAGATAATGCTAAACGTTTAGTTGACTATAAAAACTATTATGGCCTTTAAATGGGCCAGTCTAGTGTGGTGCGTGACACTGGTGTGCCCATAGCCACATGGCCATATTACAATTCTAATATTGTTCCAAACACAAAGTGTTCATATATCTAAATTATTTATTTATTTATATAGGGGAAAATAATTAGGAGACTTAATTATGTGTCTAAATTATGCTTAAACTTATAGCATGAGCCTCATGGTTTATAAAAAAGCATGTCTCTGATTGTAGGGGTGTGCAAGAAACCGACAAACCGAACCTAAACCGAAAAAAACCGAAGAACCGAAACCAAAAAAACCGAAACCGATTGAAAAACCGACGGTTCGGTTTTTATATTTTGAAAAAACCGAAGTTTTTGGTTCGGTTTGGTTTTAGCTTTAAAAACCGACCAATAGAAACCGAACCGACATTTAAAGTCAAAATAATATATATTTCCTTATTGTTCATAAATAATATAAGTACTTTATTTTGATATCTTCCTTTTACGTTACCGTTGTCAATGATGCATTTCAAATGTGTGATAACCCTGCTAATATTTTATTTCATAACAATATACATAACACAAATGTCACAAAAAAAAAATGGGTACACAAATGTCACAAGAACACATTAAGTTTGAATGTTAATGGTTGTTCCTGTTGAAGATGGTGCAATTGCATCAAAAGATTGAAGATCTTGTTCCAATATCATTCTTTTTTCGTTTACACACCCTTCAATTGTTTCAGTGTACCTTTCAAGCTCTAACAAATCCTTGAAACTTGGAGTCAACTTTGAGAATGTTGGCACTTAATTTAAGACGGTTCTTTACCCGTTTTAGTACAAATACCTTTGTACCGGCCGGTACCGGTTTAAGATATGGTTCGATTTTATGATATATGTCAAATCTACTTTGAAAAAGCAAAGCTCGATAAATCGTATAGAAACCGAAAAAACCGAAAAACCAAACCGAAAAAAAACCGACAACCGAAAAACCAAACCGACATAAAACCGAAACCGAATGGTTTCTAAAAATCAAAAACCGAAATTTTTCGGTTCGGTTTCGGTTTTATACAAAAACCGAGCCAAACCGAACCATGCTCACCCCTATCTGATTGTAACTATCAAAATGATGACACGCAATCGAGTCATCCATTTAAACATGTAACTTATGCCTCCCAATCAAGACTCATTTATATTTATGCATTTTATCTTTTTATCCTGTTCCACTCATTATATACACGTTTATCTCCAATTGCTTTCAAAAAAATCCCCCAACATTTTAACTTTCAAAAAATTTAAATTTTCTCCAAAACTCTCAACATTTTAACTTTCAAAATAATTTAAAATTTCTCCAAACTCTCTCCCTCTTTGCACATACTAACCACACACTTTCTGTTACAAAACTAAGAAACCGAAAACCAACATCCACCAACAAAAATCGCAAAAATTAACGCAGTTTTGTACTAAGATAATTTGTGAGTTTATATACATGTGTAGGTCTATGTTTTTTGTCACATGTCTTTTTCTTAATAAACTAGAAGCGACTTCTCCTACAAATTCATTAGTATACTAGAAAAAAGGTCTGTTTGCAACAACTTTGCATATTTGTTGGTAAATAAATAATCGTAAGTCAAAATACACTTGCAACTCCTACTAGTTATTGCAATACTGAATCAAAATTCAAAAGAACAAAGAAACAAAACTTAATACAATAAATAACAAATTAAAGAAGTTTATGTTTGAAAGGCATAAATTACAAAAGAACTAAATCAATAATTTGAATAATTCAGCTGAAGACCTTCACATGTCCGATAGAGGTGTTGAGAAAACTGGAATACTTTGTGGGTGCCTAAAGAAATCATCAGGATCAACTCTAGCCTTGATTTTAATCAGCTTCTTAAAATTGTCAGTCTTCCAATACCTTTCACCCCAAACACTCGCTTCTTCATAACTATCACTGCCAACTCCTAAATCCAAATCATTGTAGTTAAAATACACTTCCCGCGGGTTACTTGATACGTATGGGTCTAAAAACTCTTCAAAGCTGTTTAGCCAATCTCTTCGTGCAAGCGATATTGGAGTTGTGTATGAAGGTTGGTCGCTAAAATCAACTGTTTTGAAAAACTGGTATAACACTCCAGCTCTATGAGGATACGGAATTGCTGTCTCGGAGTACTCATTCATCATTCCCCCGAAAGGGTTGATGATAAAAGTCTCTGATCCGTCGTTTTCAAATATCTTTTCCCATATCTTTGTAAGCCCCTCTATGGAGATTGGTGCTCGAATATAGTCAGATTTACCTTTGAAGTTCAGCTTGGGAATGGCTGATCGGTTAGCGAGAATCTCGATGGGGGTTGAGGTTGAAAAGCCTCCAAATAGAAGGCTTGTTTGGACCATTTTCAATTCATCACAAATCTCTCCTGTTACATTGAGCTCTGGGAAGTTTTCTTCTAGCAACGGCATCAACGTGTCGATAGTTCCTTGATAAATTCCTTCAAACGCCATTCTTATGGTTTTTTGGGACGTATTCCCAACATTTTCGCCAAACATTTGAATCCTTATGTGCAAGTTTCGATCAATATTTGGCATAACAGTCTGATATTTATGGAAATTTTCCGTGGCGCCTTCTTCCAAAGTTTTATCAACTACAAAACTGTCACTAATTCCGAACTGGAACCAACCTCAGCTTCCATGCAAGAACTATTCCAAAACTAGATGCACCGCCACCACGAATTGCCCAAAACAATTCTTAGCCATCAAACTCCTATCAAGAATATCGCCATTAACATCCATAAACTGAACATCAACAACATTATCAGCTCCAAGACCGTATTTCCTCATCAGATTCCCATATCCACCACCACCCAAGTACCCACCAATACCCACAGAGGGACAAACACCAGCTGGAAAATACAACGTATCAGTCTTTTGAGAAATAGTATAATATACTTCCCCAAGCGCAGCGCCAGCCTGGACCCATGCAGTGCTATTCGCAACATCCACGTCTATAGACCTCCTATTAGTGAAATCAATCATGACGAAGGGCACGTCAGCCGTGGATGATAGACCCTCAAAGTCAAGGCCTCCGGACCTGATCCTGATCTCGTATTCATGTTTCTTGGTGCAAAAAAGAGCAGTTCGAACCTGGGATTTGTCAACAGGAGTGACAATGACTGATGGTTTGGGAGTGTCGGGCTGATTGAATCTAGCGTTGTTGACGGCTACTTGCCAGACGGGTAAGAAAGAAGAATTGGCTGAAGTGAAAATGAGTTGAGAGATGGAGGTAATGTTGTTCGAATATGACTGAAGACATGTTATGAAATCTTCCGAATCTGGTGTAACATCATCAAGGTTTGAGACCAAAGATCGGCATGAACCCGAAAAGCAAAGAGGTGAACATAAGAGTTTATAAGTTGAGACATCATCATGTTTTGGTGTGTTTTGATGGAATTATGAAAAATGAAGAGTTTATAACTTTATATATATAGAGTGAAGGGTGGCCTGCCAAGTGCAAATGGAGTTAAAATAATTATGAAGGAACATTCGTGGTGAGTTTTATTTCAATGATAAGAATTGACTTAAAATTTATGGATAGGATAGTCTTGTTAGATGTACTACATATTAATAATGTTTTAACTAGATGTTCATAATATTATATATTCCCAACTTGTTGCATGGGTTTTAACAACAACAATTTCCCTGCCCTTTTAACGTTATAATATAAGCAAATATATGTAAAGATGAAGGGTCAAAGACCTGGACCTATACATAAACACCAAAATTTGCAAATGAATCAAAGATGTCAAAAACTAAAACCTGTATTAACATATATGCAAGTGGGTCAAACTTATACTACCTAAAAAACATAATTGTATACATATATATATTTCATATACAAATGGATCAAAACCATAAACTACATGTACATATTCATATACTTATACATAAAGTTAGGGTGTGTTTGTTTCATTAAATGTTTTAGGTTTGAATCGACTACCACGTTTATCGATAAAGTGGCTTGAAAGTCGAACGAAATAATGTTGTTTGTTTTTGTATAATTGATGTCGGATGATTTTAAGTGTTCATTTCTTCAATTTATTTATTAAACCAACGCAATGCGATAATAAGTAACTTATTTAAATATGAAACAAGACTTTTTTTTCATAAATATAACATAGTTAATAAACCATCAAATATATTATATTAACACAAGTCTTCAATCTCTTATCGAATAAGAGGCAGTAAGACAAGTCCCCCACCTCTTACTGACTAAGATGTACGTTATATGTCTAACTAGGTCTGACTCAAAAGAAAAAAAAAAAACAAGCAAAACATCTGCCCTCCTCTTACTGGTAAGAGTAAGAGAGCTAGTAAGACCTTTTTAAAAAAACAAACACACCCATATACAAGTGGGTCAAAAAATCTAACGTAAACATATTCACAAATCAAACCTATACAATGTGTCAAATGGCTTAAAAACATAACATTTTATATAAACGTATACAAAAGAGTAAAAACGGATCAAGACATAATATCTAGATCTACTAAAATTGGTCATTAGATACTACCAAAGGTGGCTCAAGAGGTGTGTAGACATTGTAATCACACCGGGCCACCATTTAAAACAGGTCATATTTTTATTAGTTATATAAACAGATATTAGATATTAAAATAGAGTCATTTAATTTATGTTTATATGCAAATTTATTTTTAATTACAAGCGTAATATAACGGGCCTCATTTTGTTATCACACATGGTGGCGCGGAAATAGAGGACGACCAACCTGAATTCGAGGCGTCTACTAGCACTATTTGGTGTTAATGGCGAGGATTAGATGACCCATAGCGGTGTAGTCGCGATAAAAGAGTGGTTTTTGGGTAAAGGCGATAAAGAGTGGTTCAACGATGAAGATTTGGTGATCTTCTAGCGAGTAATTAAAAGAGCATGGTCATATATATATAAATGTAGTTTAAAAGTTTGTGTGTTTTAAAGATGGATAAAAGAGGCAAATACTATATGGAAGTTCCAAATTAATGTTTTGCGCTTTGTAAATAATCTTCGGGTGGGATCACGACTGAAATGAAATTAAAAGACTGTTCATGTATACATGTATAGTTAGAATTCTCTTTTTAACCATTTGATCAATTTGTATATGCATATGATGTACTAGGTAAATACTTTTGAGTTTTGACTGTTTTATCTATTTTACTCGTTTGCATATGCGTACATCTACGTGTTCACACTTGTTTGACCCATTGATAGATATTTATGAACATCTGCAGGCTAAACGTTTTGACCCATTTAAATATATATACAAAAACCGTTAAGAAAGAGGAATTTCGTTCTAGTGTGTATATAATGCAACAAGTTATGTTTATATAATACGAGTAAATATTATGACCAACCAGTAAAAGCATAGGTATAGTACATCTAATAAGACCATCAAAAACCCACCTAATTCATTAACAAGAGGGTAAAAGTCTATTCTTATTATTGAAATAAGACTCACCATGCATGAATCTTCCTTCCATGATTATATTAACCCTATTTACTTTTTGTAGGTCACCCTTTTACTCTATATAAACACTTCATTTGCCATAATTCCATTAAAACAAACAAAAACTTACACTATGAAATCTCAACTTATAACCTCTTATGTTCTCCTCTTGCTTCTAGCTCTTTGCTTTTCGGCTTCATGCATATCTTTAGTCTCAAACCTTGATGATGTTACACCTGGTTCCGAAGATTTAATAAAATGTCTTCGGTCAAATGCAAACAACATTACCTCCATCTCTCAACTCATTTTCACTTCCGCCGATTCATCATTCTTACCAGTTTGGCAAGTAGCCGTCAACAACGCTAGATTCAATCAACCCGACACTCCCAAACCATCCGTAATTGTCACTCCTGTCGACGAATCCCACGTTCGAACTGCTCTTATATGCACCAAGAAACATGGATATGAGATCAGGATCAGGTCTGGGGGCCATGACTTTGAGGGTCTCTCGTCCACTGCTGACATGCCCTTTGTCATGATTGATTTCACCAACATGAGGTCTATAGATGTGGATGTTGCGAATAGCACTGGGTGGGTCCAGGCTGGCGCTGCGCTTGGGGAAGTATATTATACTATTTCTCAAAAGACCGATACGTTGTATTTTCCAGCTGGCGTTTGTCCCTCAGTCGGTATTGGTGGGTACTTGGGTGGTGGTGGATATGGGAATCTGATGAGGAAATACGGTCTTGGAGCTGATAATGTTGTTGATGTTCAGTTTATGGATGTTAATGGCGATATTCTTGATAGGAGTTCGATGGGAGAAGAATTGTTTTGGGCAATTCGTGGTGGCGGTGCTTCTAGTTTTGGAATAGTTCTTGCATGGAAGCTGAGGTTGGTTCCAGTTCGGAATTAGTGACTGTTTTTGTAGTTGATAAAACTTTGGAAGAAGGCGCTACGGAAATTTTCCATAAATACCAGACTGCTATGCCAAACATTGATCGAAACTTGCACATAAGGATTCAAATGTTTGGCGAAAATGTTAAATCGACCCATAAAACCATACGAATGGCGTTTGAAGGAATTTATCAAGGTACTAGCGACACATTGATTCCACTGCTAGAAGAAAACTTCCCAGAGCTCAATGTAACACGAGATATTTGTGAAGAAGTTAGAATGGTCCAAACGAGCCTCTTATTTGGAGGCTTTTCAACCTCGACCCCCACCGAGATTCTCGCTAATCGATCAGCCATTCCCAAGCTGAACTTCAAAGGTAAATCTGACTATATCCGAGCACCAATCTCCATAGAGGGGCTTACAAAGATATGGGAAAAGATATTTGAAAATGACGGATCAGAGACTTTTATCATCAACCCGTTTGGGGGAATGATGAATGAGTACTCCGAGACAGCAATTCCGTATCCTCATAGAGCTGGGGTCTTGTACCAGTTTTTCAAGACTGTTGACTTTAGCGACCAATCTTCATACACAACTCCAACATCACTTGCACGAAGAGATTGGCTACAAAGCTTTGAAGCGTTTCTAGAGCCGTATGTAACAAGTAACCCGAGGGAGGTGTATTTTAACTACAATGATTTGGAATTAGGAGTTGGCAGTGATACTTACGAAGAAGCGAGTGTTTGGGGCGAAAGGTATTGGAAGAGTGACAATTTTAAGAAGTTGATACAAATCAAGGCTATTGTTGATCCAGATAACTTCTTTAGGCACCCACAAAGTATCCCAGTTTTCTCAACACCTCTCTCGGACTTGTGAAGCTCTGCAGAAAGATACTAATTATTTGATGCAGAAAGATACATATAATTTATTTGTATTAGGTATTTATTTGTTGTATTAAGCTTTGTTTATTTGTTCATTTGAAATACTATAATCTTGCAATAACTAGGAATGTAAGTAATTTATTCTGAGTTTTAATGAATTTTATTACCAATAATTTGCGAAGTCATTGTTTTTTGGCAAATATTTTTAAAAGTTATTATACTTGTCACCATTTGATTTTGCGGTTAGCGAACACAATTTTTTGCTTTTGTAAGTACTTTTCTTTCGAATTTATCATTTTTTGGGTATTTTGCGAAATTTTTGGACATTTTGCCCCTTTTATCTAATATAAATTTTTTTTCCCCGCTGGGCAAAAATGTCACATAGTACCCTAAAATGGATGAATTTGAAAGAAAAGTACCCATAAAAGCCAAAAAATTTGTTCATTCCCACAAAAGTAAATGATGTAAGTATGATACTTTGTAAAACATTTGCCCTTGTTTTTCTTACAATTTCTTAATCTGCCATAAGTTTGAAGCAAAGTCGTTTCTGAAAATGCAAGAATATTCTGATCAATATTAGTTTGATTAGCATTGGACTAAATTAGCCTGGAACAATTACCTATTGTATATTATGGGGTAAAATAAAAATACTTTAGTGACCACCTTCTACGAGCATTAAAGTTACTTAACTATATTTTTGTTTCTGAAGATGCAAAGGGGGCATAAAGACTAGCGATCAATCACCTCTTTTCCCGATTTATATGTGTCTTGTGGTTGACGTCGAAGGCAAACCCAGTGATGCCTCTTATCATTCACTTTACCCATAGAACTCACACCTGAGCTCCAACTATCTTGAGTGAAACTTTGGAGGCTAGGGAATCTACTAGACAGTTCGACTAGTCTTTCGCCTTTTATACCCAAGCAGACAACAATATCGCCAAGTGAAATATCAGTCACTATAATGTTCTAGTATTTTACGCGCATTCAAAGGAAAATTTTCTAGTACTACTCGTTATTAGCTCATATGTAAGTGTCAGTCAAGGTTTCATCGATAAATAGTCATAGCTAGTGACACAAAACTAAGTCTTTCCTTGTGTGCTCTCTGTTAACGAGTTTCATTTCGGGACTAAATTGCCCAAGAAGGATCTCACCTTTAATAATGTGTGTATTATATATAGTAAGCACATTCATAGTCAATAATCGTGTTGGTTGGTTAATGTGTCATTATAAATGGGTTTACAAGAATAAATTGCTTTATATTTTTTTTGAATGGCTATTTTATTAAAAAAAGAAAGAAGCTACATGAGAGATTTACAAGAATTGAGATAAAGTGGTACAAGAATTGCTAAACCGTTCTATCCAACTAAATGATACTTTTTTTTACATCTACTAGTGATCCAATTAAACGACATTGATAGTATATCGTTGAAAATTAACTCCTTTTGCGGTTGTTTGAGGTTGAAGAGGACTTTGTTTTGGTAATTCCATAATGCTCATAGAGTTGTGTGGACCATTGCATTGAAGAACTTCCTTTGGTTTCGTAAAATAGAAACTTGATCAGTCATGGATAAGACTTCCTCGAGATTAGCAGGGCAAAAACCTATAATCTTCCACCACGAAAAAACGCCTTCCAGGTATCTGTAGCAATGGGACAACATACAAACACATGGTCCTCTATCTCAATATCGTTGTCACACAAAGGACATCTAGTTGAATCAAGATCTATCCCGCGGCTGTCGAGATTAGACCTAGTTGGGAGTCTTTTATTCAAAACACGCCAAGTAAGAATGTTTACCTTCAAAGGGAGAAGCTTGTTCCATTAAGTGTGAGAATTATTGGTATTCGTAGATGCTGAGATCAATTTTCGCATGCTGTTAACCATGAATTGTCTTGAGGCATCAGGAATGAATTCCCAAGTGTCCATATTGTTTGTGAGATGAAGGTTAAGAAGCAGGTTGGTCAGGTCGTTTAGCTCTGTTGTTTCAGCTTGGCTTCTAATCCTCCTACGTCATGCCCAAGACAAAGAAGCCCACATAAGGTTATTGAGGAAGAAGGTAGGTTAATGGGTTTGGTGGTTGTACTTGTGGAGTTTGTGACAACAGTAAGGTGGGGGTGGGAAAAATTAGCAGTAGCATTGGAGTTTTGAGGAGTAGAGATTGTTCTTTCACAAACAAGACTATTCAGGTTTAACTCCGAACGGTACAAATGTGGGAAGGTTTCTTGTAGGTTTGGACCACCTAACCAGTTATCATGCCAAAAACTTGTTGTTTCACCATCACCGATCTTTCTTTTGAAGAGCATGGGAAGGTTAATACCGACCTTGGAAAGATCACCTTTAAGATTTATTATTTGAGACCATGTACCAGTAGCTTTCTTATGAGTATTAGGATTAAGAACACCACCCGATGGCCCATGAATAGAACAGATGACTTTACTCCAAAGGTAACCACCAAGTATACCAATTGTACCAATGTGTCAATGCATCGGGCTCCGGTTTCATCGAATGTTCGGTTATGCCCCAAGGACGACCTTGCAGAAATAAAACCGAACTTTGTTCATTTTCATCTGCTTCAAGTCGCGACGAACTTTAGATTTCTATATTTCATCCATTCTTTATTGTAATAAACTTGATAAGTGATCCTCTTATATTTCTAATGCAATTATTTTATAAGCATGTTGTTGTAATCTTATTTTAACTGAAATACATTGAGAAATATAATGGTGTTCTTTCTTGAATCCTAAAAAAACTATTAATTGTTGAAAAAACATTAATATCGATTATATCATGACAGATATAACACGCCAACTTATCAAAGAATTATGAATACTTAGGATGACTTAGGGTCAAATGAAATCTTAAAATGAGAAAAATGAGAAATAAGTATAACCTCATATTTGAGATCTATCAATTTGAATTAGATGTATTTCTTATTCTTTTAGATGCATCATAATATACTAGACGAATAAATGCGCAAAGCGACACTGGTATAGAAGAAAATAATTATACTTGCGAAATCGTGATTCTGATTCGACCCATGATACAAAGCTTGTGTTTTTTAAAATACAAAGCGTGTGTTTTGAAAATTAATATAGTGTGTGTTTTTGAAAAGTTGCAAAGTTTATAATTAATCAAGAAAAGACATAATTTAAGTTGCCAAGATTAGAAGGTACTTAGGGTAATTTAGGCAAACTATATTAATTTAAGTTTCAAAATTAAGATTTCAAGAAAAGATATAAACTCTTTATAAGTAGTAAAGATTTTTTAGCTAAAAGTTAGATGTATATACATATACTAGATACATTTTATCAAGTTAGCCAAATCTTATGTATTTTTTATCATCTGTGGGTCAAATTTGTTGCTAGTACTACTTTGTATCATTTTTACTTCAAAATCACTTTTGAAACTAATTGAGATGCGTCTAACTGAATAGAGATTCATCTACTTGAATTCAATGCATCTAAAATGTGTGATTATAGTTATTTCTCATTCTTCTTATTTTAAGTATCTTTCTCACTGGATCTCTACCCTACCTAAGATAATGCTAAACGTTTAATTGACTATAAAAACTATTATGGCCTTTAAATGGGCCAGCCTAGTCGATGCGTGACATAGGTGTGCCCATGGCCCATATAAGCCATATTACAATTTTAATATTGTTCCACACCCAAAGTGTTCATATATCTATATTATTTGTTTAATTATATATAGGAAAAGAATTGAGACTTAATTATGTGTTTAAATTCATGCTTAAAATATATAGCATGATCCCGGTGGTTTATAAAAGAGGCAATTCTCTAAGCGGACAAGTAGCCAGCAGGGTACCTTTTTAGAAGGAACCTTTTTCTCTCAAACTAGACAGGGCTACTTTGTATTTGGGCTACCATACTTAAAATCACGACACATGTTCCATATAGCACTGTTTTGTCTCATTATGTCTTATTGTAAATGACATATATACCCTCTATTTGGAATTGAGCTACCCACTTTACCTTGGACTACTTTGGAATTGGGCTACATACTTCACCTTCTCCGGCCAACACCTCTGAATTTCAAACCCAGAATCCGGCGACCACCACCACCAAACTTTGGCCATCATCACCAACCTCCGACCACCACCGCCACCCCATATTAAGATTCGACCAAAAAAAATTTGTTATCCACAAATTAAACATGAACGAGCTTGTATACTATCAATTCGAGCATAACCCCCTCATCAATTTTAACACACAACAACAAAAACTTAAAATTTATCTTAGAGTAAACTCCAAAATACATCCACATGGTTTACCCGTTTCGCATTATACATCCTCACCCAAAAGTTTAGAGCGGATACATCACTCCGTTAGTAAACGTTAGCCTATATACATCCACAGGACAAGCGGTGCAAAATTTGTGTCGTTAACTTGGACACGTGGCGATTAAGTAAGGGTAATTTGGTCATTTTATATCGGCTACTTCAATCATAAACACAATCCAAAACAAAATTCCCAAATCGAAACACAATCAAAACAAAATCCCAAATCAAAACCCGAATCAAAACACCAATCAAAACACAAATCAAAACACGATATCAAAGAACCTTCAACCAACAATATCCTCCACAACGGGACCCGTATATCCTCCACAACCCAGTTGGGTGTTCAGCCGATCCACTCCTCGGTCTCCAGGGCGCCGTAGGTGGGGGTTCAGTCAATTCATTCCTCCAGGGCCTCTTTGGTGGTTCGAGGAATTTTTTAGCATCCAACTACGACAATGATGAGTTTGGCCTTAAGGCTGGACGCATTCGTTCATTTCAAATCGGTTGGGCATCAATTTTTTTCACCCTCGACCGATTTGAACATCGGTTGGCTCGAATGTGGGAGAAGGTTGCAACATCGGTCGTGGCATCAAAATTGCACACATCGAGTGAAAAACTGACCGATGTAAACGTCTAGTATTTGCAACTTTAATTCACTATCAATTTCAAAATATGATCGTTTGGTCATTAAAAAAAAAAAAAAAAAAAAAAAACTTTTTAAAACCAAATTTACCACTCTATAAATACCAACTTCTCCTCAAACACAATTCACCACTCACCATTTCTCATCTATATTCAATCAACCATTCTAACGAAATACCCACGAAACACAATTTTAATATGTCTTCATTCGAGCATTTATTCGGTTCTTCGTCGTCTTCGGCGAGGAAGAAGTTTTAGTGAGTTTGTGGAGTTTCGGATTTTGCTGGAAGGCTTACAAAGCATCACACCCAAAACCCGACGAAGGTACATACGTAGGGATCATGAGGTGCTCATAATCGTTTAGTGGCGGCATACTTCTCCGAAAACCCGCAGTTCGACGCAAGAACATTCTCTCGGCGGTTCCGTATGAGCCGAGAGCTATTCACAGAAATTGTTCGAGAGATAACCGATCACTCTACTTATTTTCGACAAACTCTTGATGCTAGGGGCGTACCTAGTATTAGCCCATTGGTCAAGTGTACTGCGGCCATTCGTCAATTGGGATACACGGCCGTTCCTGATTCTCTTGACGAGAGTCTGGCACTTGGTGGTTACTCAGGAGCTAATGGACTCATCAACTCATCAAAACTTAAAATCTGATTTGGTCGAACACATTTGGAGAAATCGTCGACATCATGTCGAAGCAGTGAATCAAGTAGATAGTGACGATGAGGAGTTTTTGTAATGTTTTAACGTTATTTGAATTTCGTATTGTAATGTTTTTTTTTTTAAATTCGTAGTGTAATGTTTTTTTTTTTTTTAAATTCGTAGTGTAATGTTTTTTTTTTTTTAATTTCGTAATGTAATGTTTTTTTAATTTGAATGAAATTCAAATTTAATGTTAAAATGTTTGAATAAAAAAAAACTTTGGGTCGTCATTTGGGGCATCCGGGTCGTGTCGGTCATTGGAGAGAGAAAGTTGACGTGGTGGATGACCAGTGTCGTCCCAGTCCTGACGGGACTAGCCAACAAACTCGAGCTATTCAGTGTTGCCCCTTTGGATGTGGCTTACGATGATCCGGTTGGAGGATCCGCTTGCTATGGTGGTGGTGGTGGTGGAAGTACAAGTAAGCAATTAGTATCTGTCTCGACAGTGTAATCAAATCCATGTATTTAAATGGTTTTGTGTGAAATAAAGGATATGTAATGCAAAACCTCATTGTCGAGCAAAGGTTTTTGGTCATGTGAATGCCATCACTGTCTGACCCTTTTAACAATATACACGCATTGATTTATTCAAATTATTTGAATTTCCAATAAATAATAGAAACCTAGACTAACCAAATTGAACAAAAAGAGTGAGACCACCAAAAAGCAAACAAGTAGAATTGGGGATCTTGTTCGTTCACTGGAAATGTGTTTTTGATTTGTGTTTTTGATTGGTGTTTTTTATTTGGGTTTTTGATTTGGGATTTTTGTTCTTGATTGTGTTTCTGATTTGGGATTTTTGTTTTGGATTGTGTTTATGAGTGAAAGTATTAAATGATTGAAGTAGCTGGGACATAAAATGACGAAATTACCCTTACTTAACTGCCACGTGTCCAAGTTAACGACACAAATTTTGCACCGTTCGTCCTTGTGGATGTATATAGGCTAACGTTTACTAACGGAGTGATGTATTTGTCTAAACTTTTGGGTGAGGGATGTATAGTGCGAAAGAGGTAAACCACAGGGATGTATTTTGGAGTTTACTCTTTATCTTATGTTCATTCAAATCCCTATTTATTTAATTAACAATTTATGGAATTGTTTTAAATGAAATTGAACATGATAGAGTGTTTGTAAATGTTGTTCAAACAAATCCTCTCAATCAGTTAAAAAAATAATTACTAAAACTCAAATACACAATTGTTCAGTGTTTAAGTCTCTTTTTTCTTAGCGTTTAACCAGAATCATTTTCAGTATACTCGAACCAAACACCAAGGAAGAGATTTTGTGGGCAATACCATGTTATGTAATGATGAGTGAATAACGTGTAACCACCTTTCTCAAGAATCTGTGCTGCACCCTTGAAATTTTTCACAAAGTCCACTAACATATCACACTTAACTCCACCTTCGTCGTTGCTCTTTGTCCAAAGCTCATATTCTACACGATCATCAGGATGCTGAACAGATTCTCTCCAGTCCAGATTCACATTTACCATCTCACCGTCACTGATTGCTTTCTTCAACTTTTCAAATTAAATTAGCATACTCATATTAGCTAATGAAATAAGGATAAAGGCAAAAACATCACTAACATATGACCCTGTTGTAAATAACGAGTTTCTCAAGTAACTAAAATACAATAAGAATCAAATTTAAACCAAACACATCAATAATAATAAAAAACTAATACTATTACAAATCATAAAATAACTTGATTAAGATTTTAAAACTAACTAAAACCCATTACAAGTAATCATAGATATTGTTTCAATTCGACGATGAAAAATAACACATATTGTATAATATTTAATTGAATCTCTAACGAGTACTTTTTGGAAATGGAAGAATTAAGTTCACAACAAATGGTGCGTGGAGAAGTCGACTAGGGATCTAGTTTTATAGTTTTGATGTTCTAGTTTACTTTTAGTAATTGGCACAAAAATAGGTAATGTCTTTCAAATAAAACATACATACCATAGAGTAGTCAATATTTCTTTTTGGGTTTTGCTAACATGGTTAAGAGAATATTTTTTTCTTACAATTTGATGTAATATACTATTTTAACCAATGAAAATTAAGTGTTAGTTATGCATCCACTTTTTTCGGAATTATTTCCGAAATTTTAGTGATTTTCATCCAATCATGATAATTCATTAATAACATTGTAATAACAATCACTTGCTTAAACACAGCCCTTAGGACTGTTGTTAGCAAAACCCAATAAATAATCGTAACTCAAAATACACTTGCAACTCCTGGCTAGTTATTGCAATACTGAATCAAAAGAAAAAAGAAACAAAGCTTAATACAGTAAATAACAAAAGAAGTTTATGTTTGAAAGGCATAAATTACAAAAGAACTAAATCAATAATTTGAATAATTCAGCTGAAGACCTTCACATGTCCGATAGAGGTGTTGAGAAAACTGGAATACTTTGTGGGTGCCTAAAGAAATTATCTGGATCAACTCTAGCCTTGATTTTAATCAGCTTCTTAAAATTGTCAGTCTTCCAATACCTTTCACCCCAAACACTCGCTTCTTCATAACTATCACTGCCAACTCCTAAATCCAAATCATTGTAGTTAAAATACACTTCCAGGGGTTACTTGATACGTATGGTTCTAAAAACTCTTCAAAGCTGTTTAGCCAATCTCTTCGTGCAAGCGATATTGGAGTTGTGTATGAAGGTTGGTCGCTAAAATCAACTGTTTTGAAAAACTGGTATAACACTCCAGCTCTATGAGGATACGGAATTGCTGTCTCGGTACTCATTCATCATTCCCGAAAGGGTTGATGATAAAGTCTCTGATCCGTCGTTTTCAAATATCTTTTCCCATATCTTTGTAAGCCCCTCTATGGAGATTGGTGCTCGAATATAGTCAGATTTACCTTTGAAGTTCAGCTTGGGAATGGCTGATCGGTTAGCGAGAATCTCGATGGGGGTTGAGGTTGAAAAGCCTCCAAATAGAAGGCTTGTTTGGACCATTTTCAATTCTTCACAAATCTCTCCTGTTACATTGAGCTCTGGGAAATTTTCTTCTAGCAACGGCATCAACGTGTCGATAGTTCCTTGATAAATTCCTTCAAACACCATTCTTATGGTTTTTTTGGACGTATTCCCAACATTTTCGCCAAACATTTGAATCCTTATGTGCAAGTTTCGATCAATATTTGGCATAACAGTCTGATATTTATGGAAAATTTCCGTAGCGCCTTCTTCCAAAGTTTTATCAACTACAAAAACTGTCACTAATTCCGGAACTGGAACCAACCTCAGCTTCCATGCAAGAACTATTCCAAAACTAGATGCACCGCCACCACGAATTGCCCAAAACAATTCTTCGCCCATCAAACTCCTATCAAGAATATCGCCATTAACATCCATAAACTGAACATCAACAACATTATCAGCTCCAAGACCGTATTTCCTCATCAGATTCCCATATCCACCACCACCCAAGTACCCACCAATACCCACTGAGGGACAAACACCAGCTGGAAAATACAACGTATCAGTCTTTTGAGAAATAGTATAATATACTTCCCCAAGCGCAGCGCCAGCCTGGACCCATGCAGTGCTATTCGCAACATCCACGTCTATAGACCTCATATTAGTGAAATCAATCATGACGAAGGGCACGTCAGCCGTGGATGATAGACCCTCAAAGTCATGGCCTCCGGACCTGATCCTGATCTCGTATTCATGTTTCTTGGTGCAAAAAAGAGCAGTTCGAACCTGGGATTCGTCAACAGGAGTGACAATGACTGATGGTTTAGGAGTGTCGGGCTGATTGAATCTAGCGTTGTTGACGGCTACTTGCCAGACGGGTAAGAAAGAAGAATTGGCTGAAGTGAAAATGAGTTGAGAGATGGAGGTAATGTTGTTCGAATATGACTGAAGACATGTTATGAAATCTTCTGAATCTGGTGTAACATCATCAAGGTTTGAGACCAAAGATCGGCATGAACCCGAAAAGCAAAGAGCTAGAAGTAAGAGGTGAACATAAGAGTTTATAAGTTGAGACATCATCATGTTTTGGTGTGTTTTGATGGAATTATGAAAAATGAAGAGTTTATAACTTTATATATATAGAGTGAAGGGGTGGCCTGCCAAGTGCAAATGGAGTTAAAATAATTATGAAGGAACATTCGTGGTGAGTTTTATTTCAATGATAAGAATTGACTTAAAATTTATGGATAGGATAGTCTTGTTAGATGTACTACATATTAATAATGTTTTAACTAGATGTTCATAATATTATATATTCCCAACTTGTTGCATGGGTTTTAACAACAATTTCCCTGCCCTTTTAACGTTATAATATAAGCAAATATATGTAAAGATGAAGGGTCAAAGACCTGGACCTATACATAAACACCAAAATTTGCAAATGAATCAAAGATGTCAAAAACTAAAACCTGTATTAACATATATGCAAGTGGGTCAAACTTATACTACCTAAAAAACATAATTGTATACATATATATATTTCATATACAAATGGATCAAAACCATAAACTACATGTACATATTCATATACTTATGCATAAAGTTAGGGTGTGTTTGTTTCATTAAATGTTTTAGGTTTGAATCTGACTACCACGTTTTATCAGTAACAGGCGGCTTGAAAGTCTAAATCTGAACGAAATAATGTTGTTTGTTTTTGTATAATTGATGTCGGATGATTTTAAGTGTTCGTTTCTTCAATTTATTTATTAAACCAACGCAATGCGATAATAAGTAACTTATTTAAATATGAAACAAGAATTTTTTTTCATAAATATAACATAGTTAATAAACCATCAAATATATTATATTAACACAAGTCTTCAATCTCTTATCGAATAAGAGGCAGTAAGACAAGTCCCCCACCTCTTACTGACTAAGATGTACATTATATGTCTAACTAGGTCTGACTCAAAAGAAAAAAACAAACAAGCAAAACATCTGCCCTCCTCTTACTGGTAAGAGTAAGAGGGCTAGTAAGACCTTTTTAAAAAAACAAACACACCCATATACAAGTGGGTCAAAAAATCTAACGTAAACATATTCACAAATCAAACCTATACAATGTGTCAAATGGCTTAAAAACATAACATTTTATATAAACGTATACAAAAGAGTAAAAACGGATCAAGACATAATATCTAGATCTACTAAAATTGGTCATTAGATACTACCAAAGGTGGCTCAAGAGGTGTGTAGACATTGTAATCACACCAGGCCACCATTTAAAACAGGTCATATTTTTATTAGTTATATAAACAGATATTAGATATTAAAATAGAGTCATTTAATTTATGTTTATATGCAAATTTATTTTTAATTACAAGCGTAATATAACGGGGCCTCATTTTTGTTATCACACATGGTCGCCGGAAATAGAGGACGACCAACCTGAATTCGAGACGTCTACTAGCACTATTTGGTGTTAATGACGAGGATTAGATGACCGCAACGGTGTAGTCGCGATAAAAGAGTGGTTCTTTTGGGTAAAGGGCGATAAAAGAGTGGTTCAACGATGAAGATTTGGTGATCTTCTAGCGAGTAATTAAAAGAGCATGGTCATATATATATAAATGTAGTTTAAAAGTTTGTGTGTTTTAAAGATGGATAAAAGAGGCAAATAATATATGGAAGTTCCAAAATAATGTTTTGCGCTTTGTAAATAATCTTCGGGTGGGATCACGACTGAAATGAAATTAAAAGACTGTTCATGTATACATGTATAGTTAGAATTCTCTTTTTAACCATTTGATCAATTTGTATATGCATATGATGTACTAGGTAAATACTTTTGAGTAATTTGTATATGCATATGATGTACTAGGTAAATACTTTTGAGTTTTGACTGTTTTATCTATTTTACTCGTTTGCATATGCGTACATCTACGTGTTCACACTTGTTTGAGCCATTGATAGATATTTATGAACATCTGCAGGCTAAACGTTTTGACCCATTTAAATATATATACAAAAACCGTTAAGAAAGAGGAATTTCGTTCTAGTGTGTATATAATGCAACAAGTTGTGTTTATATAATACAAGTAAATATTATGACCAAACAGTAAAAGCATAGGTATAGTACATCTAATAAGACCATCAAAAACCCACCTAATTCATTAACAAGAGGGTAAAAGTCTATTCTTATTATTGAAATAAGACTCACCATGCATGAATCTTCCTTCCATGATTATATTAACCCCATTTGCTTTTTGTAGGGCACCTTTTTACTCTATATAAACACTTCATTTGCCATAATTCCATTAAAACAAACAAAAACTTACACTATGAAATCTCAACTTATAACCTCTTATGTTCTCCTCTTGCTTCTAGCTCTTTGCTTTTCGGCTTCATGCATATCTTTAGTCTCAAACCTTTATGATGTTACACTTGGTTCCGAAGATTTAATAAAATGTCTTCGGTCAAATGCAAACAACATTACCTCCATCTCTCAACTCATTTTCACTTCCGCCGATTCATCATTCTTACCGGTTTGGCAAGTAGCCGTCAACAACGCTAGATTCAATCAACGACACTCCCAAACCATCCGTAATTGTCACTCCCGCGTCGACGAATCCTGTGTTCGAATCGCTCTTATATGCACCAAGAAACATGGATATGAGATCGGGATCGGTCTGGGGCCATGAATTTGAGGGTCTCTCGTCCACTGGCGACATGCCCTTTGTCATGATTGATTTCACCAACATGAGGTCTATAGATGTGGATGTTGCGAATAGCATCAGGTGGGTCAGTGGCAGCTGCGCTTGGGAAGTATATTATACTATTTCTCAAAAGACCGATACATTGTATTTTCAGTGGCGTTGTCCTCGATCGGTATTGGTGGGTACTTGGGTGGTGGTGGATATGGGAATCATGAGGAAATACGGTCTTGGGCTGATAATGTTGTTGATGTTCGGTTTATGGATGTTAATGGCGATATTCTTGATAGGAGTTCGATGGGCGAAGAATTGTTTTGGGCAATTCGTGGTGGCGGTGCTTCTAGTTTGGAATAGTTCTTGCATGGAAGCCGAGGTTGGTTCCATTCGGAATTAGTATTGTTTTTGTAGTTGATAAAACTTTGGAAGAAGGCGCTATGGAAGTTTTCCATAAATACCAGATCGCTATGCCAAACATTGATCGAAACTTGCACATAAGGATTCAAATGTTTGGCGAAAATGTTGGAAATCGACCCGAAAACCATACGAATGACGTTTGAAGGAATTTATCAAGGTACTAGCGACATTGATTCCATTGCTGAAGAAAACTTCCAGCTCAATGTAACACGAGATATTTGTGAAGAAGTTAGAATGGTCCAAACGAGCCTCTTATTTGGAGGCTTTTCAACCTCGACCCCACCGAGATTCTCGCTAATCGATCACCATTCCCAAGTGAACTTCAAAGGTAAATCGACTATATCCGAGCACCAATCTCCATAGAGGGCTTACAAAGATATGGGAAAAGATATTTGAAAATGACGGATCGAGACTTTTATCATCAACCCGTTTGGGGGAATATGATGAATGAGTACTCCGAGACAGCAATTCCGTATCCTCATAGAGCTTGTTGGTGGTTATTCGTCCCAAAGCGGTAAGATAATCAACTTCGGTGATAAATGTGCAACTCTTCACGAGAAACAAACAAACTGTGGTAATGTGAGATACCACTTGGTGGTTACCGGATATCACTTGGAATCGTGTGATCACTTTCCAAAGTAAACTATTCGACCCTAATACCTGGGTATCACGAATATCTACTTGGGATAAGACCAAATGCAGTTAGAGAATTAGGCACAATTCTTTAACCCTTTCACTAATAAGTGTTTAGGTTCTTTGTTTGTATTCAAGCGTTTTTTCTCTGTCGTTTCATCTGTAAACAGATCTCCTATTTATAGGAAATACTCTTGGCTAGTCAATGGAATTATGAGTATTAATCGGCCCATTAATAGCCTCATAATTATCCCCATTATAGCCGTTAGTGGTTACGTGACTAATTCATCATGGTCATAATGCATTTTAAACTGCCACTTGAATAGGTCAAAACCGTTACAAGTTGTACCATCATCGATACTTTCATAGTGCCTTGGTGGTTACCTTTGCTTGATTGAAGCCACCGCTTGATGTAAACACAACTTCAATGAGACACCACTTCGGTGGAAACACCGATTCGATGTAATCTTGCTTGATGGAAACAACGATAATCGATGGTAACCACAATAGTACTTTCACCAAGCACTACCAATACAAACCACTACAAGAGTCAGGGTGTTCATGGACCTTATGGGTGTACACTCCGTACCTCCTAACCCATTACAAGGTGTGAACTTATCCCACAAGTGCACTAAATTTTCCAACAATCCTCCCCAAATTTAGTTCACTTCCTTTGCATGAAAACAAACAACAAACAAAACATGTGCATAAATGAAAATGTCCTGAGGATTGAATTTCCATCTTAGTAATTACACGTTCAAATATTCGAGAATCGGGGTGTTCTAAGAATTGAACCTTCAACCCATTTGAATACCAAGATAAAATACACAAGTTTTCAAACACTTAACGACTCCCGACACTATACAAGCCATGTGTCCATATCCAAATTCATAAATGTTGTAAAAGCTAAAGTCCAAAGCTTCTGAGCGGCAAAACTTCAACATTTACATAGGTGGTTCCTCTTTAGTCATGCTCACCGCCAAGCACTTTTCAAAGAAAATTAACCATTAAGAAGTAAAACTTCATCCTCCTTTCAGAGTTCCAAGCACAACCTTGGGATGTAAATAAAACATGTGCTCCGATCCATCGAATGTTCACTTT
Organism: Chrysanthemum lavandulifolium; assembly: GCA_022545495.1. Taxonomy (NCBI): domain Eukaryota; kingdom Viridiplantae; phylum Streptophyta; class Magnoliopsida; order Asterales; family Asteraceae; genus Chrysanthemum; species Chrysanthemum lavandulifolium. Next base: position 66,649,841 of record CM040246.1, read on the forward strand.
CCACATTGAACTCGACTCCCAAGTTTCCTTAGGAGGGAGTTGGGTGTCCTAGCATTCGATGACTAAGTTGGACTTAAACCCATCCCTTTAGCGAGACTTTATAACCAAGTCTCTAGCCGGACCCTTCGTCAAGTGATCGCCTAAGTTCATGATATCTCACAAACTCTATAGATACCACCCATTCATGATAAGCTCACGAATCATGCTATGTCCGACACCTAAGTGTCTAGACTTACCATTGTACATCCGCTATAAGCCTTAGCCAATGTAGCTGCACTATCACACCGATAGAAATAGGTGCTATAGGTTTAGGCCACAATGGAATCTCAAGAAGCAAGTTTTTCAACCATTGACTTCTTTACCAAAGAATTGCTAGAGCCACAAATT
>CM040246.1:66650327-66735848 GCA_022545495.1 Chrysanthemum lavandulifolium
AAGTATTATCCTCGGGGCGTGTCCCAAGCAGAAACCAGCTGCCACGTCGGATGATATGTGCTAAAACACATATCATTTCTTTACAAATATAGACCCAAAATAACCAAGAAAGAGCCGTTAATGCTTAATATTTGCGTGTTTCTTGAGTTTTGTATGTGCTGTGTGACTGGATATGACAAAACAGACAAAAGAAAGCCAAAACCAAAGAAAACCGAGCACGAGAGAGAAGAATGCAAAAGCTGATGCCGGGACGCAGTTTATGGGACTTGGATGATCAAAAGTGCAAAATATGAGTTCGGGGCATGATTTGGGAGTTTATCACAATTTACCCTTCACTTTATCATTTTACACAAATTCACTCCTCAACTTTCCCCAATATACACTTTATACCCTCACCTACCCATTTTCCCAATATTCACCTTACACTTTCAAAACTTACACATTTGGTCCTTTTTAATTTGCAAATTTCATTAATGGTCCTTATGGTTAACAAATCGGATCCAAATAAAATATCAAGCCTAAATAATCCATTCCCCATCTACCTCTTGGCCCAACTACCAAAACCAGCCCACACCCCTTAAAACGTTACCCATCACTTTGCTATTAACCCCGGTCAACTAATATCCAAGACCAGTCAACCCTTTCAATCCCACCCACGGTTAAACAAAAATATAAAAAACCCACCATAACACAGCGCGCCCAAAAATCCTCCCAACACTGTGTACCCGTCTTCAACCTTTGAAATTCCTATCTTACCCCTGAAATAGCATCGTACTTAGCATCTTGGATTGCCAAGCTGGCAATCCATGTGATGGAATGATTGCGTGGACGAATGGAGCTCCCTCATTGGTCAAGACACATCACAGAATTGATCTAATGGGATGATGTGGGATGTGAATCAAAGGCTGATATTCAAAGTACCAGAAGCTTCTCAGATATCCAAGCTCAGCTATAAAAACCTCATTCATCACAAATTTTCACTTGTCCAGTTTAGAAAGCTTAGACCATTTTACTTTGTCAATTTACTGTTTTATTTAGAATTAAATCATCTTTGTATTTTAAATCTTCTTAATACGAATTTCAGTTTCAGTGGATTAATCTCAGTTGCTTTTACTTGTTGTTACAACTTCTTTTACTTAATCATATAAGCTCACTTAAGCCAACTATAGCTTAATGTGAGCTTATCTAAGCATTAATCCGGTTTTATTTCAAATTTCACAAAATAGTCAATTAATCTCAACTTGGTCAACGAAGGTCAACCATTGGTCAAGGAAGCTAGATTGGGTTGGAGATCAGACTAGATCAGCAATAGGGTGTATTTGAGCTAGCTTTGGAAAGAAGGATTGGTATTGGTTAGTGTGAATGGTTCTCATTTAGTATAAGTGTTCATTTAAATTTTAATATCAGTTCAGTAGTATAGATTAGTTACTTGCAGATTACTTGAGTTAGACATAGCTTATATTCATCATTTTGTTGCTTATATGTGTGGTGTTTGGTTTGTTTAAGCTTGATTCATTGTGCTGCATATTAGTCTGTTGAGGTCTACATAGTTTTGTAATTGTGGTTTCTGTGTTACATTGCTATCTTATTCACTTCTGATAGATCCAATTTGATAAGCTGAATCTGAGTTGAGGTTTATTGTAGTTTAGATTTAAGTTTTGTTGAGCTTAATTTCCTAACAGTCATATAGAGGAGTGTTTGGAACAATTGAGGTTTAAGTAATCTAGGTTGCATTAGGTGCTTAGAGTAGTTAAGTTGTATTTCATAGAGTCAGTTAAGGTGAAATAGGCTAATATCTTGCATTGTCATTCATAGAAAGTCAACATTAGTTTCTTCTATACATTACTGCACATCAGTTGGTTAAAAACTTGCATAAACTGTCATTTAGGACCAAACTTGCTAGATCTAGCTTAATTAGGTTGCATTGTAGCTGATAATTGAATTTCCTTTCATCAAATTAGGATCAAAGTTCAAAATAGTCGAGTAAAGGTTTTTGTTAAAAGTCGATTTTGGTCCAAAACTGCTTTCTCGGTTTCACCACCTTTTAAATCCATTTTAATTGTCATAAAAATATTAAAATTAAAAATCACAATTTCACCATCTCCTTTTAATTTTCCCGGAAGGAAAAAATCATAAAAATCGTAGCTTAATCTGTGGAGGGGTGAAAGTGGGTCAGTTTGAGTTTACATACCCTGCACCACAGGTCCAAGTTCTTTAGTAGCTTTCATTTTTGAATTTTAATTTCATCATCTTAGGTCCTGTTAAGCTGAAATTCTGGATTCTAGCACTTTGGTTGGTGGTTGTTTACTAGGTAATTTTAGTTTATTTTTGTGATTTTTTTAAGCTAGCTTAATTTAGGCTTAAAGTAGTTGGTTCAGAGCCGTTTGGAATTAGCATAATAAAATATGATATAGTGCTTAAATGCCTTTTTCTTGAGCTTATTTGACCCATATCAGTTGCATTAGCTCAGTTTTAGATAGTTTAGGTTAGTTTAATCCTGTAGTAGCTTATTGGTAGCTTATGGCTTATTTCCCTTAGCTTTTCCTACTCAATTCGTGCCCAAATCATAGTTCCTGATCTCAATAGTTGTTTTTGTTATTTTTCCTTGATTCTCAGTATTATTTTAGAGTTTTCTGGAATTTTTCATATTTTTCCATGGTCTTTTGCTATTTTTCTGCATTTAATTTCATTTTCTAGGCTTTTTTAATTGGCTTTTAATTCAAATAAATTAGAAAATGTTCAGAAAAATTAAATTTCAATTTTATTAAGTTTAGAATATTCAAAAAGTCACAAAAAGTATTTTTCCAGATTTTTCATAGCTTAAATAGTATTTTCTAGCATTTTAATTTGTTTTAAATAGTTTTAAATTCATACTAAATAGAGAAAAAGTCAAAAAAATGTGATTCCAGTTTTAAAATTATTTTTAGTTTTTTATAGATTTTTGAAAAATAAGTTTTGTAATTTTCTTGCATGTTTTCCTAATTTTTAACTTTTTAAATCTATTTTAAATGTTTAAAATAAGTTTTTAATTCAAAATAAATCAAGAAAAACCAAAAAAATTAGTTTTAAATTTCAAATAATTTTCAAATATCCTTTTTAGCTATAGAAAAATAGTAGTTCATTTTTATGGATTAAAATAGTGTAGTTTGCATTTAATTCACGTTTTCATAATTACGTTTAATCGCATTTTTAGTTATCGTTTGCATCTTTAGTTGTAATTACTTGCTTTAATCATAGATTCAGTAGTTTTATTTGCTTTCCTTTATTATTGCTTGCCTTGTAGTTTAGAAATCATCAAATTCACTTTTTACCCATTCGAATCCCGAATCACGCGACGTGAATTATTAAACTCCATTCATCCCTCGTTGGGAAAACGACCCGGGAAAATACATACCTTTGTATTTCTTTGGAAAATATATCTGTACTGAAACGATCAAATCATCGGACATGTTTGACGGGGACAATCGGTATGGGTCCGCTAGTCCCGGAAAATGTTATAAGCAGATCCCGAAAGTATTCAGAGAGGTATTACGGGAACTTTCACAGGGACATGTCCCCGGCAAAAACAATTACATGGGACATGTCCCCGGCGAAAGCCTTGAAATTTCGCCTGGGAGACCGTCGATTGTTGTAGTGTGTTCAGTTTATGGATGTTAATGGCAATATTCTTGATAGTGTTGCACAGGTTTTGTGGGGTTTCCAGGATCGAATGATCCAAACAACAACATGTATAATCATCATTGAAAGGAGTAATAAAAGGAAACACACAAGATGGGTTTTGAACCCTTTATGTAACTCATATATTATAAAACGAAGGGTTACTTGTTGACTTACAGGATCCTATCTATATATACTTATTAAAGCGGCACAATTGAACATCAAGCGTTGTGTTGTTTGGGATGTAACCGTTTCCTACTAACTACCCTAGCACTGCGAATGGGCTGTATGGGTTAACATATTTGGACCCATGTTGCGGACTTAATTCGACCAATTTACAATTCATAAAACATAATACATACTTAACTAAAAGTCTTAACATAAACAATAAACATAATCTTTGATCTAAATAATTAGAGGCTAACATTCTCCCCCTTAATGATTTAGTATCAAAGCCTTCTTGAGTGATCCTTCTGGTCTTTTCAAGCAATGACATCAAAGTCATTGTTGTCTTGGCTGCTTCCTTGTTGTCCATCTTCATCATCATCCGATCTAACACCAAACTTGTTGTTCTCTTGTTCATTCCATGTGCTCCATGCTTCACTGCACTATCCTTCTGGCCTGGTGGGTCCTTGGCTTCTGATTCTTTGCTAGTTTCACCCATTTCTACTTGCTTTTCACCCCACGGAACTTTTGCAATTTCATGGCATATCACTATTAAATTAATGAACTTCCTATAGCAATCTGTTATTGCCTCACTATCTTCATTTGCTAGACCGTCTTCATTCTTTTGATGGCTTTTGTTGGTTTGTTGCAAAGGTTTTATCATCTTCTGATCATCATCGTACTATCATCACAACATCAAGGCCTTGTCCCCATCATACTCATATATCTTCATCATTAGCATCATTGCCTTTGTCAACCATCATGGTTGTAGGGTTCTTCATGAACCTGGGTTTCAAGGTTGGTTCTTTTTCTCGATCTCTTATGAATAAACGCAGCCATGTTTTCTTCTTCTCCTTTCTTTCTATTCTTCTCTTTTGAATTTGAATCTGCCCCTTTTTTCTCTTGGTTTAACCACCGGTCTTTGGTGGTAACCGTCTAAACTGTCTCTCTTATCTTTCTTTATCTTCATCGTCATTCATGGCAGATTCTTGAGTGTGTTGTTTGATCCATTCGCTCTGATACCAATGTTCCACAGGTTTTGTGGGGTTTCCAGGATCGAATGATCCAAACAACAATATGTATAATCATCATTGAAAGGAGTAGTAAAAGGAAACACAGAAGATGGGTTTTGAACCCTTTATATAACTGATATATTATAAAACGAAGGGTTACTTGTTGACTTACAGGTTCCTATCTATATATACTTATTGAAGCGGCACAATAGAACATCCAAACGTTGTGTTGTTTGGGATGTAACCGTTTCCTACTAACTACCCTAACTGCCTGGGAATGGGCTTGTATGGGTTAAAATATTTGGACCCATGTTGCAGACTTAATTCGACCCAATTTACAATTCATAAAACATAATACATACTTAACTAAAAGTCTTAACATAAACAATAAACATAATCTTTGATCTAAATAATTAAAGGATAACAGATAGGAGTTCGATGGGCGAAGAATTGTTTTCGGCAACGTGGTGGCGGTGCTTCTAGTTTTGGAATAGTTATTGCATGGGTAGCGTTGGTTCCAGTTCGGAATTAGTATTGTTTTTGTAGTTGATAAAACTTTGGAAGAAGGCGCTACGGAAATTTTCCATAAATATCGGTTGTTATGCCAAATATTGATCAAAACTTGCATATAAGATTCAAATGTTGACAAAAATGTTGGGAATACGTCCCAGAAAACCATAAGAATGGCGTTTGAAGGAATTTATCAAGGAACTATCGACACGTTGATTACATTGCTTGAAGAAAACTTCCCAGAGCTCAATGTAACACGAGAGATTTGTGAAGAAGTGAAAATGGTCCAAACAAGCCTTCTATTTGGAGGCTTTTCAACCTCAACCCCATCGAGATTCTCGCTAACCGATCACCATTCCCAAGTTGAACTTCAAAGGAAAATCGACTATATTCGAGCACCAATCTCCATAGAGGCTTACAAAGATATGGAAAAGATATTTGAAAGCAGCGAATCGAAGACTTTTATCATCAACCTTTTCGGGGAATGATGAATGAGTACTCAAGACAACAATTCCATATCCTCATGAGATTTGAGTATTATACCGGTTTTTAAAGCAGTTGATTTTAGCGACCAACCTTCATACACAACTCAATATCGCAGACGAAGAGATTGGCTAAAAGACTTTGAAGAGTTTTAGAACCATACGTATCAAGTAACCCGTGGGAAGTGTATTTTAACTACAATGATTTGGATTTAGGGTTGGCGGTGATAGTTATGAAGAAGCGAGTGTTTGGGGTGAAAGGTATTGGAAGAGTGACAATTTTAAGAAGTCGATTAAAATCAAGGCTAGAGTTGATCCGGATAATTTCTTTAGGCACCATAAAGTATCCCGCTTTTCTCAACACCTCTATCGGACATGTGAAGGTCTTACTAAATTATTCAAATTATTGATTTAGTTCTTTTGTAATTTATGCCTTTCAAACATAAATTTCTTTTGTTATTTATTGTATTAAGCTTTGTTTCTTTCTTCTTTTGATTCAGTATTACAATAACTAGCCAGGAGTTGCAAGTGTATTTTGAGTTACGATTATTTATTTACCAACAAATATGCAAAGTTGTAGCAAGGTTTACTAATTAATGAATTTGTAGTAGAAGTCGTTTCTAGTTTACTAAGAAAAAGGCATTTGTCAAAAACATAGATCGACCTACACATGTATATAGCTCACAAATTATCAAAGTACAAAACTGCGTTAATTTTTGCGATTTTTGTTGGCGGATGTTGGCTTTCGGTTTCTTAGTTTTGTAATAGAAAGTGAGTGGTTAGTATGTGCAAAGAGGGAAAGAGGTTTGGAGAATATTTAAATTTCTTTAAAATACTGGGAGGTTTGAAGAAATTTAAATATTTAAAATTATTTGAAGGCAAAACATTCTTTATATAACAAGGGACCAATCTCCATCCTTCATTTTCCTTCCATTTTTAATTAATCTACAATTTAAAAAACTCATTTTCATCTTTTTTTTCTCCAAATATTAATATTTTTCAAACCGTTAATCGTTAAGCGCGAAAAATATACCATTATGACAAACATTTAATTATATTTTTATAGATAGGCACTTTCCTATACTTTTGACAAAAAAAAATCGTTTTTTTTTACATTTTTTTTTTTTTTTGTTACTGAAATTTGCATGAAACAAATCACATGTGATTAAACACTAATTTGAATATCACATGTGATATTAGTGTTAAATCACATGTGAATATCATATGTGATTTAATACTAATATCACATGTGATATTCAAATAATCAATCACATGTGATTTTTAATAAAATCTCACATTAGGAAAAAACAAAAAGGCGAAAAACACGAAAAATGATTTTTTTCTTTTTGAAAGTATATCAAAGTGCCCGTCTATGAAAAGATAAGTAAATGCTCGTCGCGATGGTTTAATTATTTTAAACAACGATTAACGGTTTAAGAGATGTTTAAATTATAAAAAATATGTGAAATAATAAAATATTTTTAATCTCAACCATTGATTTTCTTTTTAGATGGAGGGTGGAGATGAGTCCCTTGGTATGTGAAAAAAGTTTGGTATGTAAAATAACTCTCTTCAAATTTAAATTACTTGAAAGTTAAAATGCTGCGAATTTTTTTTGAAAGTATTTGGTGATAAACGTGTATACAATTAGTGGAATAGGGTAAAAAGACAAAATGCATAAATATAAATGAGTCCTGATTGGGAGGCTTAAGTTACACGTTTAAATGCATGCCTAAGCTTGTGTGTCATCATCTTGATATTTGCAATCGAGGCCCTTTGGAACGGACAAAGCTACCAAGGGGTGCTTTTTTAGATAAGAATCTTTTTTTCCCTTAAACTAGACATGAGCTTCTTTGGATCTAGGTTACTAAGTTAAAATCATGACAAGTGTATAGTGTAAATTACATACATACCCTCTTCTTCATTTGTTATTACACATATACCAACCAACCATCACCACTATTAAAATCCACCGGAACAAAATCACTCACCAGACAAAAGGGACTTAACCACTCAAAAATTGTGTATAAAAGATTTTGTTTTCAGTACATAAAATCATCATCCTTGGTTTGACTTTACATTGATACATTTTTTGCAATTTTATTTTCCACGATGAGAATTATTATGTTCAAAGTTAGCTTTAATCTTAGATTCTCAGTTCAAAGAGCTTGAGATAATGGTCCAGTCTTTTTAAGACACGTTCTCCTATTATAATATTTGTTGTTTTGCGATCCAGATTGATTTTTTGCATTGAAGGTTGGAATGCCCAAAATGCTGGTGCTTCTGCAGTTCTTGTGGCATATGACATTGATGAAGCACAGATAACCATGGATACACCTGAAGAGGATGCTGCTTCTGCAAAGTACATCAAGAACATAACTATTCCATTCGCCCTAATATCCAAAAGTTTCGGTGAAAGTTGAAGAAAGCAATCAGTCACGGTGAGATGGTAAATGTGAATCTGGACTGGAGAGAATCTGTTCAGCATCCTGACGATCGTGTAGAATATGAGCTTTGGACAAAGAGCAACGACGAAGGTGGAGTTAAGTGTGATATGTTAGTGGACTTTGTGAAAAATTTCAAGGGTGCAGCACAGATTCTTGAGAAAGGTGGTTACACGTTATTCACTCATCATTACATAACATGCTATTGCCCACAAAATCTCTTCCTTGGTGTTTGGTTCGAGTATACTGAAAATGATTCTGGTTAAACGCTAAGAAAAAAGAGACTTAAACACTGAACAATTGTGTATTTGAGTTTTAGTAATTATTTTTATTAACTGATTGAGAGGATTTGTTTGAACAACATTTACAAACACTCTATCATGTTCAATTTCATTTAAAACAATTCCATAAATTGTTAATTAAATAAATAGGGATTTGAATGAACATAAGATAAAGAGTAAACTCCAAAATACATCCATGTGGTTTACCCCGTTTCGCACTATACATCCCTCACCCAAAAGTTTAGCGGATACATCACTCCGTTAGTAAGCGTTAGCCTATATACATCCACAAGGACGACGGTTGCAAAATTTGTGTCGTTAACTTGGACACGTGGCGATTAAGTAAGGGTAATTTCGTCATTTTATGTCGGCTACTTCAATCATTTAATACTTTCACTCATAAACACAATCCAAAACAAAATCCCAAATCGAAACACAATCAAGAACAAAATCCCAAATCAAAACCCAAATAAAAACACCAATCAAAACACAAATCAAAAACACATTTCCGATTGAGCGAACAAGATCCCCAATTCTACTTGTTTGCTTTTTGGTGGTCTCACTCTTTTTGTTCAATTTGCTTAGTCTAGGTTTCTATTATTTATTGGAAATTCAAATAATTTGAATAAATCAATGCGTGTATATTGTTAAAAGGGCTGTATTGGTGATGGCATCCACATGACCAAAAACCTTTGCTCGACAATGAGGTTTTGCATTACATATCCTTTATTTCACACAAAACCATTTAAATACATGGATTTGATTACACTGTCGAGACAGATACTAATTGCTTACTTGTACTTCCACCACCACCACCACCATAGGAGCGGATCCTCCAACGGATCGCCGTAAGCCACATCAAAGGGCAACCTTTGAATAGCTCGAGTTTGTTGGCTGGTCAGTCGTGACTGGGGCGACTGGTCATCCAGCGCCCGTCAACTTTCTCCTCCGTGACGACACGACCGGATGCCATCGGCGACCCAAAGCTCCTTTTTTTTTTTTTTTTTTTTTTTTTTTTAATTCAAACATTTTAACATTAAATTTAAATTTCATTCAAATTAAAAAACATTACATTCTGAAATTAAAAAAAACATTACACTACAATTTAAAAAAAAAAACATTACACTACGAATTTAAAAAAAACATTACAATCGAAATTCAAATAACGTTAAAACATTACAAAAACTCCTCATCGTCACTATCTACTTGATTCATTGCTTCGACATGATGTCGACGATTTCTCAAATGTGTTCGACCAAATCGATTTTAAGTTTTGATGAGTTGATGAGTCCATTAGCTCTGAGTAACCACCAGTGCGGACTCTCGTCGAGAGAATCGGGAGCGGCCGCGTATCCCAATTGACGAATGGCGCGGTACACTTGACCAATGGGCTAATACTGAGTACGCCCCAGCATCAAGAGTTTGTCGAAAATAAGTAGAGTGATCGGTTATCTCTCGAACAATTTACGTGAATAGCTCTCGGCTCATACGGAACCGCCGAGAGAATGTTCTTCTTGTCGAGCTGCGGGTTTTCGAGAAGTATGCGCCACTAGCGATTATGAGCACCTCATGATCCCTACGTATGTACCTTCGTCGGGTTTTGGGTGTGATGCTTTGTAAGCCTTCCAAGCAAAATCCATAAACTCCACAAACTCACTAAAACTTCTTCCTCGTCGGAAGGCGAAGAAGAACCGAATAAATCTTTCGAATGAAGACATATTAAAATTGTGTTTCGTGGGTATTTCGTTAGAATGGTTGATTGAATATAGATGAGAAATGGTGAGTGGTGAATTGTGTTTGAGGAGAAGTTGGTATTTATAGAGTGGTAAATTTGGTTTTAAAAAGTTTTTTTTTTTTTTTTTTTTTTTTTAATGACCAAACGATCATATTTTGAAATTGATAGTGAATTAAAGTTGCAAATACTAGAGCGTTTACATCGATTGGGTTTTCACTCGATGTGTGCAATTTTGATGCCACGACCGATGTTGCAACCTTCTCCGCATTCGAGCCAACCGATGTTCAAATCGGTCGAGGTGAAAAAATTGATGCCCAACCGATTTGAAATGAGCGAATCGTCGACCTTAAGGCCAAACTCATCATTATCGTAGTTGGATGCTAAAAAATTCCTCGAACCACCAAAGAGGCCCTGGAGGAATGAATTGACTGAACCCCCACCTACGGCGCCCTGGAGACCGAGGAGTGGATCGGCTGAACACCCAACTGGGTTGTGGAGGATATACGGGTCCCGTTGTGGAGGATATTGTTGGTTGAAGGTTGCTGGATACTGTGTTTTTGATTTGTGTTTTTGATTGGTGTTTTTGATTTGGGTTTTTGATTTGGGATTTTTGTTTTTGATTGTGTTTCTGATTTGGGAATTTTGTTTTGGATTGTGTTTATGATTGAAGTAGCTGGGATATAAAATGACCAAATTACCCTTACTTAACTGCCACGTGTCCAAGTTAACGACACAAATTTTGCACCGTTTGTCCTTGTGGATGTATATAGGCTAACGTTTACTAACGGAGTGATGTATCTGTCTAAACTTTTGGGTGAGGGATGTATAATGCGAAACGGGGTAAACCACAGGGATGTATTTTGGAGTTTACTCTAAGATAAATTTTAAGTTTTTGTTGTTGTGTGTTAAAATTGATGAGGGGGTTATGCTCGAATTGATAGTATACAAGCTCGTTCATGTTTAATTTGTGGATAACAAATTTTTTTTGGTCGAATCTTAATATGGGGTGGTGGTGGTGGTGAGGTTGGTGATGATGGCCAAAGTTTGGTGGTGGTGGTCGCGGATTACGGGTTTGAAATTGAGAGGTGTTGGCCGGAGAAGGTGAAGTATGTAGCCCAATTCCAAAGTAGTCCAAGGTAAAGTGGGTAGCTCAATTCCAAATAGAGGGTATATATGTCATTTACAATAAGACATAATGAGACAAAACAGTGCTATATGGAACATGTGTCGTGATTTTAAGTATGGTAGCCCAAATACAAAGTAGCCCTGTCTAGTTTGAGAGAAAAAAAGGTTCCCTTCTAAAAAAGGTACCCCCGTCGGGCTACTTGTCCGTTTAGAGAATTGCCTCTTTTTATAAACCACCAGGATCATGCTATATATTTTTAAGCATGAATTTAAACACATAATTAAGTCTGTCAATTCTTTTCCTATATATAATTAAACAAATAATATAGATATATGAACACTTTGGGTGTGGAACAATATTAAAATTGTAATATGGCCATATGGGCCATGGGCACACCTATGTCACGCATCAGACTAGGCTGGCCCATTTAAAGGCCATAATAGTTTTTATAGTCAATTAAACGTTTAGCATTATCTTAGGTAGGGTAGAGATCCTGTGAGAAAGATACTTAAAATAAGAAGAATGAGAAATAACTATAATCACACATTTTAGATGCATTGAATTCAAGTAGAAGAATCTCTATTCAGTTAGACGCATCTCAATTAGTTTCAAAAGTGATTTTAAAGTAAAAATGATACAAAGTAGTACTAGCAACAAATTTGACCCGCAGTGGATAAAAAATACATAAGATTTGGCTAACTTGATAAAATGTATCTAGTATATGTATATACATCTAACTTTTAGCTAAAAAATCTTTACTACTTATAAAGAGTTTATATCTTTTCTTGAAATCTTGAATTTTGAAACTTAAATTAATATAGTTTGCCTAAATGACCCTAAGTACCTTCTAATCTTGGCAACTTAAATTATGTATTTTCTTGATTAATTATAAACTTTGCAACTTTTCAAAAACACACACTATATTAATTTTCAAAACACACGTTTTGTATTTTAAAAAACACAAGCTTTGTATCATGGGTCGAACCGAATCACGATTTCATAAGTATAATTATTTTCTTCTATACCGGTGTAAACTGCGCATTTATTAAATCTAGTATATTATGATGCATCTAAAAGAATAAGAAATACATCTAATTCAAATTGATAGATCTCAAATATGAGGTTATACTTATTTCTCATTTTCTCATTTTAAGATTTCATTTGACCTAAGTCATCCTAAGTATTCATAATTCTTTGATAAGTTGGCGTGTTATATCTGTCATGATATAATCGATATTAATGTTTTTCAACAATTAATAGTTTTTTTAAGGGATTCAAGAAAGAACACCATTATATTTCTCAATGTATTTCAGTTAAAATAAGATTACAACAACATGCTTATAAAATAATTGCATTAGAAATATAAGAGGATCACTTATCAAGTTTATTACTATAAAGAATGGATGCAATATAGAAATCTAAAGTTCGTCGCGACTTGAAGCAGATGAAAATGAACAAAGTTCGGTTTTATTTCTGCAAGGTCGTCCTTGGGGCATAACCGAACATTCGATGAAACTAGAGCCCGATGCATTGACACATTGGTACAATTGGTATACTTGGTGGTTACCTTTGGAGTAAAGTCATCTGTTCTATTCATGGGCCATCGGGTGGTGTTCTTAATCCTAATACTCATAAGAAAGCTCTTGGTACATGGTCTCAAATAATAAATCTTAAAGGTGATCTTTCCAAGGTCGGTATTAACCTTCCCATGCTCTTCAAAAGAAAGATCGGTGATGGTGAAACAACAAGTTTTGGCATGATAAGCGGTTAGGTGGTCCAAACCTACAAGAAACCTTCCACATTTGTACCATTCGAGTTAAACCTGAATAGTCTTGTTTGTGAAAGAACAATCTCTACTCCTCAAAACTCCAATGCTACTGCTAATTTTTCCCACCCCACCTTGCGGCGGAAGTTGTTGTCACAAACTCCACAAGTACAACCACCAAACCCATTAACCTACCTTCTTCCTCAATAACCTTATGTGGGCTCCTTTGTCTTGGGCATGACGTAGGAGGATTAGAAGCCAAGCGAAACAACAGAGCTAAACGACCTGACCAACCTGCTTCTTAACCTTCATCTCACAAACAATATGGACACTTGGGAATTCATTCTGACGATGCTTCAAGACAACTCATGGTTAACAGCATGAAAATTGATCTCAGCATCTACGAATACCAATAATTCTCACATTGTAATCTAGCTCAAGGTCTCACATAACTAAATTACAACTTCAAGTGTTTCATATCATTAGATGCATAAACTTAAATTTAAAGAGTACAATTTTGACGTGTAATCAAAACTTATGTATTGCATACAACTTTATAGCATAACATTTTCGGAAAAAACTTACATAATATAATTGCTAAGATTAAATTCTACAAAGTTTTAATCGATGGTTGAGAAACTTACAACTTTCCTAAGATGCCTACATAGAATGGTTATACTAGGTAGCTCAATCGAACTTCGGTAAGTATATAAGCATAACCTTAGACATCCACTGTAGCACTTCTTTTAACCCCTTTATAGTTTGAGTGGGTGTTGTTATAACCATTTAGTAATCGCATCAATCGATTAAAAGTTCAAGATTTAATACTTAGAAAAACAAATCAATTTCGCCATTATTTAGTCCATTTAATTTTCTATTCATAAAACCCTTTTGCTTACTAACATGTCATACAATATATAAACAAAAAGCATTTTAATAAAATTAAACAAACTCAAATAATATAAACATATAACTAAACAATTTTAACATATGTAAAACAATTATTACCACATGCAATAAAGCTACACAATTCTAGGTGTTAAATAATGCATACATCAACTAGGGCTTTCAACTACAAGGTAGATGAGCCACATACATCGACAAGTCCGTAAGCCAAAGTCAATAGTATACCAAATAGCACATGAATTTTTATTAGTATAATTGAGGTCTTCCCAATTCAATAATTATCAAACAAATAAACATGTATATATCACTAAACAATTTAATCAAAATAATAATCTATAGCAAAACATGCATGTTCCACCATGGATTAATCATAACAATTATAATCCCAATGTAATCATGGCACATAACAATTATTCATGAAAACCACATAAAATATACATGCAATCCCCAAGTTTTACAAAAAAATAAAACCTAATTAAAAATTAATGGGTAATCGACCATATAATAAAAAATTAGGGTTTCATTATCAAAACCCTAGAAACCATAAAAGCATGTAATAATCACAAAGATTCAATTTTATGTGTTTGGTAATTAATTACAACATATTAACTTGATGCCACCGTTGGGTTTTACTAATCATAACAATTATAGAAAACATGTAAACATCATCAAAGCATGCAGTGGAGTAATAGGAATAATACTTGTAAATTAATTCTTAAAAGTATATCGTACCTTTGAATCAATGCAATTAGGGTTTATGAAAACCCCAATTAAGATCAACAACCAAAACCCTAAACCCAATAAATTAGGGTTTTAATGGAACAAGCTTCTCCTTTGAAGGTAAACATTCTTACTTGGCGTGTTTGAATAAAAGACTCCCAACTAGGTCTAATCTCGACAGTTTTTCCCTGCTAATCTCGAGGAAGTCTTATCCATGATGATCATGTTGGCCCAATTTTACGGATCTTTAATCAACGATATACCAAAGGATAGATCTTGATTCAACTAGATGTCCTTTGTGTGACAACGATATTGAGATAGAGGACCATGTGTTTGTATGTTGTCCCATTGCTACAGATACCTCCACTTTAAATGTTATTCCTAATTATAATAAGGCGTAAAATACTAGGTTATCATATTCTAATTATGGCTATAATATAAATGAAAGTTTATTACTATATAAAAATGAAAGAGTGGTGGTGGAAGATTATAGATGTTTTGCCCCTGCTAATCTCGAGGAAGTCTTATCCATGACTGATCAAGTTTCTATTTTACGAAACCAAAGGAAGTTCTTCAATGCAATGGTCCACACAACTCTATGAGCATTATGGAATTACCAAATAAGTTTAAAACAAAGTCCTCTTCAACCTCAAACAACCGCAAAAGAGTTAATTTTCAGCAAATAATCTCGATATACTATCAATGTCGTTTAATTGGATCACTAGTAGATGTAAAAAAAGTATCATTTAGTTGGATAGAATGGTTTAGCAATTCTTGTTCCACTTTATCTCAATTCTTGTAAATCTCTCATGTAGCTTCTTTCTTTTTTAATAAAATAGCCATTCAAAAAAATATAAAGCAATTTATTCTTGTAAACCCATTTATAATGACACATTAACCAACTAACACGATTATTGACTATGAATGTGCTTACTATATATAATACACACATTATTAAAGGTGAGATCCTTCTTGGGCAATTTAGTCCCGAAATGAAACTCGTTAACATAGAGCACACTAGGAAAGACTTAGTTTTTGTGTCACTAGCTATGACCATTTATCGATGAAACCTTGACTGACACTTACATATGAGCTAATAACGAGTAGTACTAGAAAATTTTCCTTTGAATGCGCGTAAAATACTAGAACATTATAGTGACTGATATTTCACTTGGCGATATTGTTGTCTACTTGGGTATAAAAGGCGAAAGACTAGTCGAACTGTCTAGTAGATTCCCTAGCCTCCAAAGTTTCACTCAAGATAGTTGGAGCTCAGGCGTGAGTTCTATGGGTAAAGTGAATGATAAGAGGCATCACTGGGTTTGCCTTCGACGTCAACCACAAGACACATATAAATCTGGAAAAGAGGTGATTGATCGCTAGTCTTTATGCCCCTTTGCATCTTCAGAAACAAAAATATAGTTAAGTAACTTTAATGCTCGTAGAAGGTGGTCACTAAAGTATTTTATTTTACCCCATAATATACAATAGGTAATTGTTCCAGGCTAATTTAATCCAATGCTAATCAAAGTAATATTGATCAGAATATTCTTGCATTTTTCAGAAACGACTTTGCTTCAAACTTATGGTAGATTAAGAAATTGTAAGAAAAAACAAGGGCAAATGTTTTTACAAAGTATTATACTTACATCATTTACTTTTGTGGGTAGCGAACAAAATTTTTGGCTTTTATGGGTACTTTTCTTTCAAATTCATCAATTTTAAGGTACTATGTGACATTTTTGCCCCACCGGGAAAAAAAATTTATATTAGATAAAAGGGGCAAAATGACCAAAAATTTCACAAAATACCCAAAAAATGGTAAATTCGAAAGAAAAGTACTTACAAAAGCAAAAAATTGTGTTCGCTAACCGCAAAATCAAATAGTGACAAGTATAATACCTTTTAAAAATATTTGCCCAAAAAACAATGACTTCGCAAATTATTGGTAATAAAATTCATTAAAACTCAGAATAAATTACTTACAATTCCTAGTTATTGCAAGATTATAGTATTTCAAATGAACAAACAAACAAAGCTTAATACAACAAATAAATACCTAATACAATAAATTAAATCTTTCAACCTAATACAAATAAATTATATGCAAACAACTTTAATCGTGGATTAGTCGGCCAAAAGGTCGGAAATCACGGTTACCAAAAAGAAAAAATTATATGTATCTTTCTGCATCAAATAAATAGTATCTTTCTGCAGAGCTTCACAAGTCCGAGAGAGGTGTTGAGAAAACTGGGATACTTTGTGGGTGCCTAAAGAAGTTATCTGGATCAACTCTAGCTTTGATTTGTATCAACTTCTTAAAATTGTCACTCTTCCAATACCTTTCGCCCCAAACACTCGCTTCTTCATAAGTATCACTGCCAACTCCTAATTCCAAATCATTGTAGTTAAAATACACCTCCCTTGGGTTACTTGATACATACGGCTCTAGAAACGCTTCAAAGCTTTGCAGCCAATCTTTTCGTGCAAGTGATATTGGAGTTGTGTATGAAGATTGGTCGCTAAAGTCAACAGTCTTGAAAAACTGGTACAAGACCCCAGCTCTATGAGGATACGGAATTGCTGTCTCGGAGTACTCATTCATCATTCCCCCAAACGGGTTGATGATAAAAGTCTCTGATCCGTCATTTTCAAATATCTTTTCCCAAATCTTTGTAAGCCCCTCTATGGAGATTGGTGCTCGGATATAGTCAGATTTACCTTTGAAGTTCAGCTTGGGAATGGCTGATCATTTAGCGAGAATCTCGGTGGGGCCGGGTCGAGGTTGAAAAGCCTCCAAATAAGAGGCTCGTTTGGACCATTCTAACTTCTTCACAAATATCTCGTGTTACATTGAGCTCTGGGAAGTTTTCTTCTAGCAGTGGAATCAATGTGTCGCTAGTACCTTGATAAATTCCTTCAAACGCCATTCGTATGGTTTTCTGGGTCGTATTTCCAACATTTTCGCCAAACATTTGAATCCTTATGTGCAAGTTTCGATCAATGTTTGGCATAGCAGTCTGGTATTTATGGAAAATTTCCGTGGCGCCTTCTTCCAAAGTTTTATCAACTACAAAACAGTCACTAATTCCGGAACTGGAACCAACCTCAGCTTCCATGCAAGAACTATTCCAAAACTAGAAGCACCGCCACCACGAATTGCCCAAAACAATTCTTCGCCCATCGAACTCCTATCAAGAATATCGCCATTAACATCCATAAACTGAACATCAACAACATTATCAGCTCCAAGACCGTATTTCCTCATCAGATTCCCATATCCACCACCACCCAAGTACCCACCAATACCGACTGAGGGACAAACGCCAGCTGGAAAATACAACGCATCGGTCTTTTGAGAAATAGTATAATATATTTCCCCAAGCGCAGCGCCAGCCTGGACCCACGCAGTGCTATTCGCAACATCCACATCTATAGACCTCATGTTGGTGAAATCAATCATGACAAAGGGCATGTCAGCAGTGGACGAGAGACCCTCAAAGTCATGGCCCCCGGACCTGATCCTGATCTCATATCCATGTTTCTTGGTGCATATAAGAGCAGTTCGAACCTGGGATTCGTCGACAGGAGTGACAATTACGGATGGTTTGGGAGTGTCGGGTTGATTGAATCTAGCGTTGTTGACGGCTACTTGCCAAACTGGTAAGAATGATGAATTGGCGGAAGTGAAAATGAGTTGAGAGATGGAGGTAATGTTGTTTGCGTTTGACTGAAGACATGTTATGAAATCTTCGGAACCAAGTGTAACATTATCAAGGTTTCAGACTAATATGCATGAAGCCGAAAAGCAAAGAGCTAGAAGCAAGAGGAGAACATAAGAGGTTATAAGTTGAGATTTCATAGTGTAAGTTTTTGTGTGTTTTGATGGAATTATGGCAAATGAAGTGTTTATATAGAGTGAAGGGGGTGACCTACAAAAAGCAAATGGGGTTAATATAATCATGGAAGGAAGATTCATGCATGGTGAGTCTTATTTCAATAATAAGAATAGACTTTTATCCTCTTGTTAATGAATTAGGTGGGTTTTTGATGGTCTTATTAGATGTACTACTATACCTTGCTTTTACTGGTTGGTCATAATATTTACTCGTATTATATAAACACGACTTGTTGCATTAAATCCACACTAGAACGAAATTCCTCTTTCTTAACGGTTTTTGTATATATATATATTTAAATGGGTCAAAACGTTTAGCCTGCAGATGTTCATAAATATCTATCAATGGGTCAAATTAACAAGTGTGAACACGTAAATGTACGCATATGGAAACGAGTAAAATGGATAAAACAGAAACAAAAGTAGTTACCTAGTAAAATGGATAAAACAGTCAAAACTCAAAAGTATTTACCTAGTACAAACTATTACCTAGTACATCATATGCATATACAAATTGATCAAATGGTTAAAAAGAGAATTCTAACTATACATGTATTTACAAAGCGCAAAAAATTATTTTGAAACTTCCATATAGTATTTGCCTCTTTTATCCATCTTTAAAACACACAAACTTTTAAACTACATTTATATATATATACCATGCTCTTTTAATTACTCGCTAGAAGATCACCAAATCTTCATCGTTGAACCACTCTTTTATCGCGACTACACCGTTGCGCTCATCCAATCCTCGTCATTAACACCAAATAATGCTAGTAGATGTCTAGAATTGAACATTGTTCTTTGTCACGATGGGTAGCAGGTCAAAATTGGATTTTTTAATTATTTTGTTGTAATGTTAATGATTTTGATGAAAGTTTGTATGTTTGGAGATTTTTGCAAGTTCTGAATATATTAGGGCTATCGTCCTCTGATTTCCGGCGACCACGTGTGATAACAAAAATGAGGCCCCGTTATATTACACTTGTAATTAAAAAGAAAGTTGCATGTAAACATAAATTATATGACTCTATTTTAATATCCGATATTTGTTTATATAACTAATAAAAATATGACCCATTTTAAATGGTGGCTCGGTGTGATTGCAACGTGTACACGCCTCTTGAGCCACCGTTGCTAGTATCTAATGACCAATTTGAGTAGATCTAGATATTATGTCTTGATCCGTTTTTACTCTTTTGTATATGTTTATATTTGTATAAATCAATTCTTGTACCCCATCTATATATAAAATGTTATGTTTTTAAGCCATTTGACACATTGTATAGGTTTGATTTGTGAATATGTTGATGTTAGATTTTTTGACCCACTTGTATAAGTTTATGTATAAGTATATACATATGAATATGTACATGTAGTTTCTGGTTTTGACCCATTTGTATATGAAATGTATATATGTATACAATTATGTTTTTTAGGTGGTATAAGTTTGACCCACTTGCATATATGTTAATACAGGTTTTAGTTTTTGACATCTTTGATTCGTTTGCAAATTTTGGTGTTTATGTATAGTTCCAGGTCTTTGACCCTTCTTGCTTATATTATAACGTTAAAAGGGCAGGGAAATTGTTGTTGTTTAAACCCATGCAACAAGTTGGGAATATATCATATTATGAGCATCCAGTAAAAACATTGGTAATATATAGTACATCTAACAAGACTATCCTATCCAGAATTTTTTTAGTCAATTCTTATCATGGAAATAAGACTCACCACGAATGTTCCTTCGTAATTATTTTAACTCCATTTGCACTTGGCAGGCCACCCTTCACTCTATATATATAAAGTTATAAACACTTCATTTTTCATAATTCCATCAAAACACACCAAAGCATGATGATGTCTCAACTTATAAACTCTTATGTTCTCCTATTACTTCTAGCTCTTTGCTTTTCGTGTTCATGCCAATCTTTAGTCTCAAACCTTCATGATGTTATTAGACCAGGTTCGGAAGATTTCATAACATGTCTTCAGTCAAATTCGAACAACATTACCTCCATCTCTCAACTCATTTTCACTTCCGCCAATTCTTCATTCTTACCCGTCTGGCAAGTAGCCGTCAACAACGCTAGATTCAATCAGCCAGACACTCCCAAACCATCAGTCATTGTCACTCCTGTCGACGAATCCCAGGTTCGAACTTCTCTTTTTTGCACCAAGAAACATGAATACGAGATCAGGATCAGGTCCGGAGGCCATGACTTTGAGGGTCTCTCATCCACGGCTGACATGCCCTTCGTCATGATTGATTTCACTAATATGAGGTCTATAGACGTGGATGTTGCAAATAGCACTGCATGGGTCCAGGCTGGTGCTGCGCTTGGGGAAGTATATTATACTATTTTTCAAAAGACTGATACGTTGTATTTTCCAGCTGGTGTTTGTCCCTCAGTCGGTATTGGTGGATACTTGGGTGGTGGTGGATACGGGAATCTGATGAGGAAATACGGTCTTGGAGCTGATAATGTTGTTGATGTTCGGTTTATGGATGTTAATGGCGATATTCTTGATAGGAGTTCGATGGGCGAAGAATTGTTTTGGGCAATTCGTGGTGGCGGTGCTTCTAGTTTTGGAATAGTTCTTGCATGGAAGCTGAGGTTGGTTCCAGTTCCGGAATTAGTGACTGTTTTTGTAGTTGATAAAACTTTGGAAGAAGGCGCTACGGAAATTTTCCATAAATATCAGACTGTTATGCCAAATATTGATCGAAACTTGCACATAAGGATTCAAATGTTTGGCGAAAATGTTGGGAATACGTCCCAAAAAACCATAAGAATGGCGTTTGAAGGAATTTATCAAGGAACTATCGACACGTTGATGCCGTTGCTAGAAGAAAACTTCCCAGAGCTCAATGTAACACGAGATATTTGTGAAGAAGTGAAAATGGTCCAAACAAGCCTTCTATTTGGAGGCTTTTCAACCTCAACCCCCATCGAGATTCTCGCTAACCGATCAGCCATTCCCAAGCTGAACTTCAAAGGTAAATCTGACTATATTCGAGCACCAATCTCCATAGAGGGGCTTACAAAGATATGGGAAAAGATATTTGAAAACGATGGATCGGAGACTTTTATCATCAACCCTTTTGGGGGAATGATGAATGAGTACTCCGAGACAGCAATTCCATATCCTCATAGAGCTGGAGTGTTATACCAGTTTTTCAAAACAGTTGATTTTAGCGACCAACCTTCATACACAACTCCAACATCGCTTGCACGAAGAGATTGGCTAAACAGCTTTGAAGAGTTTTTAGAACCATACGTATCAAGTAACCCGCGGGAAGTGTATTTTAACTACAATGATTTGGATTTAGGAGTTGGCAGTGATAGTTATGAAGAAGCGAGTGTTTGGGGTGAAAGGTATTGGAAGAGTGACAATTTTAAGAAGCTGATTAAAATCAAGGCTAGAATTGATCCAGATAATTTCTTTAGGCACCCACAAAGTATCCCAGTTTTCTCAACACCTCTATCGGACATGTGAAGGTCTTCAGCTGAATTATTCAAATTATTGATTTAGTTCTTTTGTAATTTATGCCTTTCAAACATAAAGTTCTTTAATTTGTTATTTATTGTATTAAGTTTTGTTTCTTTGTTCTTTTGAATTTTGATTCAGTATTGCAATAACTAGTAGGAGTTGCAAGTGTATTTTGACTTACGATTATTTATTCACCAACAAATATGCAAAGTTAGTAGCAAACAGACCTTTTTTCTGGTATACTAATGAATTTGTAGGAGAAGTCGTTTCTAGTTTATTAAGAAAAAGACATGTGACAAAAAACATAGACCTACACATGTATATAAACTCACAAATTATCTTAGTACAAAACTGCGTTAATTTTTGTGATTTTTGTTGGTGGATGTTGGTTTTCGGTTTCTTAGTTTTGTAACAGAAAGTGCTTGGTTAGTATGTGCAAAGAGGGAGAGAGTTTGGAGAAATTTTAAATTATTTTGAAAGTTAAAATGTTGAGAGTTTTGGAGAAAATTTAAATTTTTTGAAAGTTAAAATGTTGGGGGATTTTTTTGAAAGCAATTGGAGATAAACGTGTATATAATGAGTGGAACAGGATAAAAAGATAAAATGCATAAATATAAATGAGTCTTGATTGGGAGGCATAAGTTACATGTTTAAATAGATGACTCAGCTTGCGTGTCATCATTTTGATAGTTACAATCGAGACATGTTTTTTTATAAACCATCAGGCTCATGCTATAAGTTTAAGCATAATTTAGACACATAATTAAGTCTCCTAATTATTTTCCCCTTTATAAATAAATAAATAATTTAGATATATGAACACTTTGTGTTTGGAACAATATTAGAATTGTAATATGGCCTTGGGCACACCAGTGTCACGCACCACACTAGACTGGCCCATTTAAAGGCCATAATAGTTTTATAGTCAACTAAACATTTAGCATTATCTTAGATAGGGTAGAGATCCAATGAGAATGATACTTAAAATAAGAAGAATTAGAAATATACAATAATCACTTATCAAGTTTATTACTATAAAGAATGGATGAAATCTAAAAATCTAAAGCTCGTCGCGACTTAAAGCAGATGAAAATGAACGAAGTTAGGTTTTATTTCCGCAAGGTCGTCCTTGGGGCATAACCGAATATTTGATGAAACTAAAACCCGATGCATTGACACATTGGTACAATTGGTATACTTGGTGGTCACCTTTGGAGTCCATATTGCATATTATAAAAGGGGCATAGCCCACTGTCTTTGTAATTTCATCTTGGGCCATTGTGTGAAACTTTTCATTAGCTGTTTAATTCCTGTACTCAAATTGAATACCAAATTGGTGAAAAAATTTCATGTGTTGGGTTTGTGCATTATGAAAAGAAAAAAGAAAAACTAAACGCTAAGGAGGTGTTTGTTTAAGCTTTTTTTTATTGGCTTGTGAGCTGATGTAGGTTTAGTTTATGTTTTATAACCGCATTTGTTTTACTTTAGCTATATATGTGACACACGGTGATTTTCACTCATATTTAAATAATAAATGGTAATTTATTATTACTATGCATAAGTCATTAAGCATACATAAGCTTGCCTGATCATTCGAGTAGATAACTCGCACCCTGTAGACTATTGCATTTCTTTTGCATTCATTGCATAATTTAAATATTGTGAAATATTTCTCTTATAATTTAATTTGTAAAACAAGAGGTTATCTTGTTTTCCCCACTTGTGACCGACACCGCCGCAGCGTGTCGACACTATGATAAGGACAAATAAACATATGATAAATCCCCGGAATAGCAAATATTACAGTATAATACCATTTCAGAAACGTACTCTTAATGTTTGTCAGTGTAAAAAAAATATCAAGCTGTGATACCTCAATCACGGTCTTATGTCGCGGAATATAAAATACACAATACAAATTGATGATTTAACTACAACACTCAATAAATAAAACTTACATCTTATATTTAAATAATACAAATGAAAGAAAATAAAAATATTATCCTAATCCATCTATTTTTCTTTCCTACCGCCCCTTCCCTATAACATTTTTATCGTTTTATGTCTACCTCATTTCTCACGTCTCTCTCTAGAGATAAAGTGTGGAAACCAGCGATCTTGTGGGATTGCTTTGTAGGCGTGATTTTGTAGGCGTGAATTTGGGCGATGAATGACCGGAAAATTTGTTTGGATATTTATTTGGTTAGTCCTTAAGGACCGACTTTGCAAATACAATTAAAACCTTAGGGACTATTTTATTTCTACAAACGACTTACTTTTAGACATTTAAACCTTAGGGACTATTTTTGCCAAATTGCTATAGATAGTTATTAATTCTACGACTTACTTTGCAACGACACTTAACCCTTAGGGACTATTTTTGCCAAATTGCTATAGATAGCAATTAATGCTAAAGGACTTACTTTGCGACACTTAAACCTCGGGGCTATTTTTGCTAACTTGAAAGTTAGCAATTAATGTTCTTGTAAATCGACTTTTGACACTTGGCGTGTGAAGAGCTAATGTCTTGCTCTATAGTTATATTAATAATAATAATAATAATAATAATAATAATAATAATAATAATAATAATAATAATAATAATAATAATAGCAAAACCTCTTACCCTAAAAGACATCCTATTTCTCTGCTACTATCTTATCATCTAGGTCAAGGAGGAAAACCAAATTGGGTAAGGATCTCGGACTTCCTTTCCCTCCATGAATCTCAACATCTTCCCTCCATGAAACAAAATGTCTCTCCTCCTCCTTCCTTTCTTGCCGCGCGTATTCTCAAGCAACAAGGATGAAACATAAATTACTTTTATCAAAAACCTTCTATCCACTCTAATGAAGCTTTGAAGCTAAGGTCTCTAGGGTCATCTCCTCCTTCCCAAGGTCAACAAGCGTGGACAAAAGGAAGCCAAGAAAGAGATGAATATTTGCTAAGAATGGCACCTTTTCATCTTCCATGACTAAAAGTATGTCGAGAAACTTCCTACCCACTTCCCTTTTATGGTTGACCGGTTTCAAAGGCTCCACACACCAAAAGCTATACTCAAAATTTGTCTCAAGATCTAAGTATCAAGAGGAGTGCGAAGTTAGAGGTGTGCGGGTTAACTTGGAACCGGGTTCGAATCAGAGGAAGGATTGGGCCATTCGTATTCTAAGATTGCTTTGTTATCAACACCTCAAATCATTGTAAGCATACTTGTTGTTGTTGGTTTGTTCTAATTTGTTGATTTTATCAAATTTCGAATCACCTAAATTATGAGTTGAGGTTGTTTTGGGTTGTTGCATAACCTGATGTTGTCAATATGATGAAAAACTGATATGTGAAATTTTCCTAAGCCTTGTCAAATCGCTGGTCGATTCGGGTCAAAGATAACTTAAGAAAATTAGAGATGTCAGGGAATTAGTTGAATGACCATCGAGAGTTTAAATCAGTTAATACAAAAAATTTATTTGGTGCTTTAGTTCAATCGACAGTGAAAACCCACGTGGTTGTCGCCACGATGGAGAAGATTTTGATGTAAAAAAATGGGAGATGGGTGTCAACAAAGAATCATGTCTTGGTGAAACACAATTCTTAGCATTAGTACTAAACCCCTTGGTATGAGGTCATGAGAATAGATTGAATGTGATGTCGATTTTATTGGAAGTCAAGTTATAATGGAGTCGAGTCCATTTTTTTTCAAGTAATATTGTCCTCATCATCATCGTGCCATGTATCCGTAGTAATGATAGGTAGTTCACCTTGATTCACCCTTAGTCGTATGGTTAATGTGTGAGACAAGTTCAGCTAGGCCCGAGTCAAAAAGCTCCAGTAATATGCATCACCATAGCAAAATCTTGCGCAATACCATCAAGGGTGAAATCATGTCAAGTCACCCCTTCGAAGTTCGGTTGTACCCAAATGACACGAGTCAATTAAGAAGGGACCTGCTCACAAAACTTTATTGACACCGAAACCGAATTTTAGTGATGATCTAAGAGTTGTTAAACTCTTGAGACACGAAAGCTCTCAATGGAGAGCCGAAAGTCACCTCGAGCCACGCACGGAAAACACCCACGGAGGGTGTTTAATCTCTACAATCGGTATAGGGCACTAGTGTATTATGGACGTCTTGTTATCGTGTATCTTGTCCCCCTTGAGCCTCGTTTGAGAGGGGTATGTTGGTTGAGAGTTTACACCCAACTTGTCAAAAGAAAATCAGTAATGAAAATGAAGTAATAACCTGATATGAGAACATGGCTTCGACCCCTTTTACTCGAATAGTCACCTGGGCTAAAGCCCACTTCATGTGTCTTCCACACTTTCATATTTTGGATCGGTCCTAAGCCCAATGTTATACCATTTCTGTCGGGCCACAGCCCACTCGTGTTATATGTGTGCTCAAATGACAATTCGATGAAACAAGAAGTAAAACTAGAAGCGTGTCTGAAAATCAAATATAAGACTAAACTCATTTCAGTATTCAACATCTTCTACTTAGATATATACACATACGTATCAACAAGTAATCAAGCATACAAATTTTAATACAAGTGAGCGGTGTAAAGGTTGTAATATAAGAAACAAGTGCTCAAGTCACGATTCACATAATAAAAGCCTCGTCAACATTTTGACATCAATATGTGCAAATAGACATAGTTATGTCACTAAAATTATTAGTCGAAAATGATAAATGTGGAGAACAAATTTTGATAAATAAATAGAGACTACTAAATCATTTTATCATTCATTACATTTGAAAGTCTCCAAACTTAACTTAAGTATTTTCTAAATGCAATTAGAGAATAAATCAACTAATATCGATTTTGACAATAATAAAAAATGCCGACATAAAATGAGTATATAAACATCTATATACTTACTAGTAGAATATCGTAACTATTTTACAAACCAAATCTTGGATTTTAATATCGTTATAGAGTCAACATGAAATAGTATATGTACATTTATATACTTACTAGTGAAACCTTCTAATCATATTTTTATATATAATAAAGGTTAGTTTTAATACCATTACACAAAAACAATATAAATCGGATCATTTTAAGTAAGTGATACTTAAAACAATGAACTAAAATATTTCCCCCTTATCTAGGTCGGCGTGTCGGTGCGACTTCACAACATCCACTAAATCCACATTTGGATTGCACATTTGTTAAGGTGAGTTTCATAGCCCTCTTTTACTTGATAAATTGTTTTATACATTTTGGGGTGAGAAAATATGCAAAACCTTTTATGGACCTAACTTGTTGCATGATTACTATTACGTGGTTTAGCCTAAGCCATGATGTCCTAGAAATGCCCCCTTTCATGAACCGTCCGTTCTGCTGTTTGGGAAGCGCGAATGTTATAAATAGATCTATTGAGGGTGACTCCTCCGTTCGGTTGGCCATGCTTAGGCCAAGGCGAAACGTATACCATGTCGGAATCGAGTGTTGAGGGACAAAACACTCGCATTGGGCCTATATTTTGTATGATTTCATTTAGCATACAAAAACTGTCGTAGTATCGGTTGCATGAAGTTAGTGCTAACGTAATAGACTTTCATCCATATATCATTATATTCTTTGTAATGATTATATGACTGTGATTATGGTCCATGCTTACTGTTTTAATTTAAACCTATGAACTCACCAGCTTTTAGCTGACCTTTTTAGCATATTTTCTCAAGTGTTTAAATTGTGATCATGGATGCAAGGCAAGAGGTGGTAAATGGTCGTAGTAATGCTAAAGAAATGTTTTCACACAAAGTGATGTTCTATTTGGGACCACAAAACTTATGGATTGTGCCCTTTTATTTTAAGCAATGTTTGTACGACAATGTTTTAAAACTATTTTATGAAATTAAACGTAATATGTATTCCGTTATTTATTACTTGTGTTGTGATCTCCGATTTCGTAACATTCCCCATGACACGTATGCTTCCGCTAAACCAGATTTGGGGGTGTTACAGATTGGCATCAGAGCCTAAGTTATAGAGAACTAGATACATATAAACCCTAAACTATAACTATTGTTTTTTACAAAAAATCACTCTACGACCATCAGTTGCCGCTTTCCTTACTTGCCATTTTACTTAGAGTTCATTTAGATATGAATGCATGTTACATTGCCTATTTATTAATTCACTACCCCATATCTAACTATAAGTATATTTTTACATATACTTACATATATGCACCGTCTTGTCACAGACCATGTCTTCCCCTCACTCTGGAGTCGGATGCGATGACACAATGAAGGTTTGTCACTGTGAACGCATCCCGCCCCCTTCTCAACTCACTCCCGACACTTTGGAAACCCGTGCGGGGTAGTGTATCAAGTTCACCGGAGGGTACTACCCACACTCCACCGCTCACTTCCAAATCATCACCACTATCGATCTTGTACCTACCGGTTCCACTACTCCTACACTCTCACCAAGGCACCAAAGAGATCCACTTCTCGGTTGGGAGATACACGCTAGCAAGAGAATCATCTCTCGCATCATCACCATCGTCTTACGGTACACCACCTCCTAGTGTGTTGAAGTTGGGAAACTTGAGCGACCCACGCTAGACCACCAACTCTCGACACATTTATGGCACGCATAACACGTCATGAGGAACAAATAGAAGAGATGTCGGACCATCTGGGAGTATTACCAGTAGAAAGGATTGAAGGGATTGAAGAAGTGGTGGAAGAACTACAAGCGCTTGGCGAAAAACTCAAGGAATGCTACAACGATGTTGGAACAGTATTAGAGGGAACTCGTGAGAAGTTGAACGAGATAATTGCCCGCCTTGAAGACCACATTGAAAGGTGTGCTCTGCAAACTCCGGGAGACACCCAGGGACGTCTCACAGAGATTGAGAGTCGGTTGACAATGTTGGAGACCGTTACTACAATAGCACTAACTGAGTCATGGTATCGGAGGGTGTCGTAGAATTTCAAAGGCGTACTATGGAGAGTAGGGCAAATGAGGCCAACAACAATTTTGCGGGATGGAGGCCCATTTCGGAGAGTTAGAGGAATGGAAGGCAACTCAACAAAGTCAACCCGGGCAACAGGAAATGCTTAAATTACACTTTGTATTGTGTTAGACGTTGTGATGAGTGGTTTCAATAAAAACGCTAGTAGTAGTTTTGTTGTATGACAAACTAGAGCGAGTCAATGAACTCATGCTACGTATCGGCCCTATGAGCCAGGAATCTTCTTAGAATGTAATCAAGTTTATGGTGATGAACATCTATGCATAATAAACAACATTTTGTGAATTATATCCTTATGTTAAACTCACTCCAACCAATCTCTGTTTTCCTAACATCATCATAATAGACTAAGTCTACGTGATGCCCAGTCAATACAACCTAGGAAATACTTGATTGAGAAGTAGTGCATGTTGTAACTTATTGGATCTCCACCATGGTCCTCATACTCATAGAAAACTCATTGTTGTCATTTCTTGTGGTTGAAGGAAAATGTTTTCAGTAAAGCAGAACATGGACACAACCACCATTGAGAAATTTGTCACCAAACGAATTGCTGCAAGGATTGCTAACTATCAAGTCAATCACAACATCAACAACATCATCCAGTGGAATAAGGAAGAAGTTGTTTGTAAAACACCTACAACACGAAATTTCTCTTACCAAGAATTTAGGAACTGTAAACCACCGGCATTTGAGGGGTGAAGGAGCCACGGGTTTGGCAAAATAGCTAGAAGGGTTAGAGACAATTTTCCATGACGTTCGCGGACAATTGTAAGGTCAAGTATGCTACTTGCACCTTTCGACATCAAGCCCTCACATGGTAGGACACTTATGTCCATTTAGTGGGAACAGACGCTGCTTACTCACTTCGGTGGGACACCCTGAAGAGAATGATGATTGCGGAATACTACTCAAGAAATGAACTGCGAATGATGGAACAAGAGCTCTGTGGACTAACTATGATAAGGAATGACCTCGAAGGGTACACCAACCGCTTTCGCGAACTGGCCCAACTATGTCCTGACATGATAGGACACGAGGAAAGGAAACTCGAAGCATACTTTTGGGATTTTCACCGAAATTGGAGGAACGTTGTTGCATTCGCACCTACTATCACTCAAGAAGCTCTTGGTGCGACTACGGATTGTGAGTCACCGCCCCAAGGCAAAGCAAGGGGTCTTGTGGTAGCAAGAGGCGGGAATATGATAGTGAGGAAGATCAAATGCAACAATCAAGCAAGCGTCAATGGACGGTGAAGTTGGGACTACTAAAACCAAGCGGGAAGTAGGGTATCTTTGGGACAAAACCCAGTGCAATATATGCCCATATTACCACTATGGAAAATGCCCTACACCTTGTGGAATTTGTAAAGGAGTTGGGCATAAGATGGAAGATTGTAAGCAACTCTATTGGGAGACAGTGATATGCCATGGGTGTGGAATGAAAGGTCACATCAAAAGCACGTGCCCGGATAGGAAGGATCAGCATGAAGGCAACAACTATCAAAACAATTTCCTGAAGAAAGTGTGAAGAATTGTTCAGGCTCCCAACGGACACCAAGGAAGAAACTAAGTTAGCTAGAGATGTTGTTTGTAATAAAGCCTAGTTTAAACTTCCAAGTCATAGTCTACTTTAAAATACCTCTTTATGAAACCTTAATGTACTGCACCTTTCCCAAGTAATGTATCTGTTGTTCCCATCATGTTATCTTAATATATGTCTTCTCCATGACCGTTTTCACCATATCATTAAGGATTTCAACTATCTTGTCACGATGAAAGGATTTCTCTGAAGATAAGAGAAAGTCATCTTGGGTATTCGACTAATCTCTTTGACAAATTAGTATCACCCAACGAGATGTCTTAGAAAAATCCACATTTCAAAAATTGCGAAGGTATTATTATCAATACCGATAAGACCAACTCAAACTGTTACCTCGCCAAGAATCACAAATTCAACATTCCATCCCTAACCAAGTTGCCATTGTTTCACATATCTTGGTCAAACGAGCCATAGGTCATGTTGACAGAATTGGTCGGCCTTGCAAATCTTATAAACCATCGCACCAAAACTTCGCACATGAACTTTTGCAACATTTCGTGACCAAAGAATAAATACACCAAGATTAAGACTATACGAACAACACATCACGGTCCCCAATTATACATAGCACGATCACCTATGTATAATTCAGGAGGGGTAACGTGCGCGGGCATGGTTAAATTCTTGAAATTCTTGCCTAGTCATGTTAAAGGGAGTGCTTAACTCACCACCATGAAATGGAAAAATTTGTGTTTATATCTCGCGTCGACATCCACTCTTAAAATGCGGACATTTCACATACATGGGAATAGAATAAACCGTGCCACACGAGGAAGAGATCTTCTACTGTGGAAGTAAATGTGAAACATTTGGACCCTCAACAATGACTTAGCACCATGTAGAACATTGGACCTGTAAACTGGCGCCTCGGATATACCTATTCATACTTAGTATCCTATCATCTACATTGAACAAAGAAAGGAATAGATTGTCATACACCATAGGTCAACCCAACAAGCACCTCCATACATGGCGCAAGGAAATCTTGTGGTGCACTGTTTTAGACATACACGAGTGTGACGAGACCTTACCATTTCAAGGAGGCGCTTCACACGGTGAAAGCTATCACGATCAAAGAGGAAAATAATGGTACAAAATGCTCAACACCCAAAGATCCATGAGGAGCACTACGCGATCTGCAATTTGAGTTAGAACCCAACATGATCACACTAGGAAAGCCTAGAAATGCTATCCTTACTACATCAAGGAAGTGCAGTGAACACCGACCACAAGGTCCTACTGAATATATGGAATCAAAAGGAAGTTGACCACATGACAACACCCAAAAATTAGAGTCGCGACGTAGGTTCAACCACAACATTCGTACTCACCCAGGGCAAAACGGTCATAACCACATATACTCCAGGTAACAGTTAGCAAACTAAACCTTTTAAAACCAGATCATTGGGGGAAAACGAAAGATCTAGTTCACCCCTTCCAATTAAAGTCTTGAGGCTCAAGTAGTAGCACTCAAAGGAAGAACCGACTAAATAAAACTCTTACGACATACCTGAAGGTGAAATGGAGTCGAAAAAGACCGAAGGGAACCTTATCCCCAAGGACCAACGTTGAGATCCACGCCATGAAGGGATTTGTAATCCTATTATGTGTGAGCCTCATTAAGGTCAGGAGAAATACTTATCTAGTGTCCGGTAAGATGCACCTTGATCCAGAAAGCTATTCTGAGTACCAAACATGAAGGCTGGTATTTGACCTATGCCAAACAATACTTAGCATATTCGAAAAGAGAAATTCAAACAATCAGAAACCATCAAATCTATCTGTACAAACCGAAATTCCCCATTTAGAAATGGGAATGCATAACAATGGACTCTAGTACCAAGTCACCAAAGATTCCTATCGATTATAACTCTACTTGGGTAATAATTGATCATCTCACCAAATCCACCTATCCCTACCAAACAAAGAGAACGACAACATGGGCAAACTCGCACGGTTTACTCGAAGCAAAGCGCTACAAGTCATAGCGTTTCAATTCTCTTCATCCCAAATAGCGATAACCATTCACATCAAACTTTCGAGGACCACTCCAAAGTTCTTGAGGATCCATCTGGAAATGAGTACCACTTTCCGTCTTCCGACTAATGGACTAAATGGAAGGACCATTCAAGCTATAGAAGTTATACTTCAAACAAGAGTAACATGTTTGAAAACTGGATGGAGCAGGCAAATTGCCTTAACCGAATTCCCTTGCAACAAAAGGCTACCTCATAAGGCATTGTATGGTCAAAAGCGCCAAATCAATCGTGTTCGAGCAGAGGCGGCAAGGAACCAGCCCAATGGCTCCAAGCTTTATCGAGAACCATTGATAATAGTGTGCGAGACCGAGGCGAATGCAAACAACCCTAATCGTCAAAATAAATACATAAAGGATGAATGCCTCTTGAAGCTCAAGTCGATGAGAAAATTTGGTTGAGGTTTCGCCTCCAAAAGCATAACCCATTTAACGAGAACATAAGGGGCAAGACCTTAATTCGTAAGATTAATCGGATCCTCCCAAAATCGGTGGTAGTTTACCAACTCGGATTACCATCAGAACTATACATTATGCACAAATATCCCGGTATGAAGAACTCGGAGAACAACCTTTTTTTTTTTTTTTTTTTTTACTAGATATTTGTAATGCCCTGGAAAGGATTCAAGCTAGAAACTCCCCTAAGAGATCTCCGAGATTCCTGATTGTGAGTCCAGGGACTAGAGCAGAGACAAACTTCTATCGTAATGATTTGTCGGAATTCTTACAAAGGTTCCAACTACACTGTGAAGGGGAAACCAAATCAAGTGTAGAGATCCTCACTCCTATGAGCACTATCGAAAACTTTTAAGTGAAAGCCGAGGACGGCTTTCCTTCTAAGGCGGGGAGGATGTGACACACGGTGATTTTCACTCATATTTAAATAATAAATGGTAATTTATTATTACTATGCATAAGTCATTAAGCATACATAAGCTTGCCTGATCATTTTAGTAGATAACTCGCACTCTGTAGACTATTGCATTTCATTTGCATTCATTGCATAATTTGAATATTGTGAAATAATTCTCTTATGATTTAATTTGTAAAACAAGAGGTTATCTTGTTTTCCCATTGTGACCGACACCGCACGCGTACCGACACTATGATAAGGACAAATAAACATATGATAAATCCTTGGAATAGCAAATATTACAGTATAATACCATTTCAGAAACGTACTCTTAATGCGTGTCAGTGTAAAAAAAATATCAAGCTGTGATACCTCAATCACGGTCTTATGTCGCGGAATATAAAATACAAAATACAAATTGATGATTTACCTATAACACTCAATAAATAAAACTTAGATCTTATATTTAAATAATACAAATGAAAGAAAATAAAATATTATCCTAATCCATCTATTTTTCTTTCCTACCGCCCTCCCTATAACATTTTATCCTTTTCTGTCTACCTCATTTCTCACGTCTCTCTCTAGAGATAATAGCAAAACCTCTTACCCTAAAAGACATCCTATTTCTCTGCTACTATCTTATCATCTAGGTCAAAGGAGAGGAAAACCAAATTGGGTAAGGATGCAGACTTCCTTTACCTCCCTTCATCTCAACATCTTCCCCCTCCATGAAACAAATTGTCTCCCACCTCCTCCTTCCACTGCTGCCACGCGTATTCTCAAGCAACAAGGATGAAACATAAATTACTTTTATCAAAAACCTTCTATCCACTCTAATGAAGCTTTGAAGCTAAGGTCTCTAGGGTCATCTCCTCCTTCCCAAGGTCAACAAGCGTGGACAAAAGGAAGCCAAGAAAGAGATGAATATTTGCTAAGAATGGCACCTTTTCATCTTCCATGACAAAAGTATGTAGAAACTTCCTACCAACTTCCTTTTATGGTTGACCGGTTTCAAAGGCTCCACACACCAAAAGCTATACTCAAAATTTGTCTCAAGATCTAAGTATCAAGAGGAGTGCGAAGTTAGAGGTGTCGGGTTAACTTGGAACCGGGTTGAATCGGAGGAAGGATTGGGCCATTCGTATTCTAAGATTGCTTTGTTATCAATACCTCAAATCATTGTAAGCATACTTGTTGTTGTTGGTTTGTTCTAATTTGTTGATTTTATCAAATTTCGAATCACCAAAATTATGAGTTGAGGTTGTTTTGGGTTGTTGCATAACCTGATCTTGTCAATGTGATGAAAAACTGATATGTGAAATGTTCCTAAGCCTTGTCAAATCGCTGGTCGACTCGGGTCAAAGATAACTTAAGAAAATTAGAGATATCAGGGAATTAGTTGAATGACCATCGAGAGTTTGAATCAGTTAATACAAAAAATTTATTTGGTGCTTTAGTTCAATCAGCTTGGTTGAAAACCCAATGTGGTTGTCGCCATAGTGGAGAAGATTGTGATGTCAAAAAATGGGAGATGGGTGTCAACAAAGAGTCATGTCTTGGTGAAACACAATTCTTAGCATTAGTACTAAACCCCTTGGTATGAGGTCGTGAGAATAGATTGAATGTGATGTCGATTTTATTGGAAGTCAAGTTATAATGGAGTCGAGTCAGATTTTTTTCAAGTAATATTGTCCTCATCATCATCGTGCCATGTATCCGTAGTAATGATAGGTAGTTCACCTTGATTCACCCTTAGTCGTATGGTTAATGTGTGAGACAAGTTCGATTAGGCCCGAGTCAAAAAGCTCTGTAATATGCATCACCATAGCAAAATCTTGCAATACCATCAAGGGTGAAATCATGTCGAGTCACCCCTCGAGTTGGGTTGTACCCAAATGACACGAGTCAATTAAGAAGGGACACGCTCACAAAACTTTATTGACACGAACCGAATTTTAGTGATGATCTAAGAGTTGTTAAACTCTTGTGACACAAAGCTCTCAAGGGAGCGAAGTCACCTCGAGCCACGCACGGAAAACACCCACGGAGGGTGTTTAATCTCTACAATCGGTATAGGGCACTAGTGTATTATGGACGTCTTGTTATCGTGTATCTTGTCCCCCTTGAGCCTCGTTTGAGAGGGGTATGTTGGTTGAGAGTTTACACCCAACTTGTCAAAAGAAAATCAGTAATGAAAATGAAGTAATAACCTGATATGAGAACCTGGCTTCTACCCCTTTTACTCGAATAGTCACCTGGGCTAAAGCCCACTTCATGTGTCTTCCACACTTTCATATTTTGGATCGGGCCTAAGCCCAACGTTATACCATTTCTGTCGGGCCACAACCCACTCGTGTTATATGTGTGCTCAAATGACAATTCGATGAAACAAGAAGTAAAACTAGAAACGTAATACGGAAATCAAATATAAGACTAAACTCATTTCCGAGTATTCAACATCTTCTACTTAGATATATACACATACGTATCGACAAGTAATCAAGCATACAAATTTTAATACAAGTGAACATGTGTAAAGGTTGTAATATAAGAAACAAGTGCTCAAGTCACGATTCACATAATAAAAGCCTACGTCAACATTTTGACATCAATATGTGCAAATAGACATAGTTATGTCACTAAAATTATTAGTCGAAAATGATAAATGTGGAGAACAAATTTTGATAAATAAATAGAGACTACTAAATCATTTTATCGTTCATTAAATTTGAAAGTCTCCAAACTTAACTTAAGTATTTTCTAAATGCAATTAGAGAATAAATCAACTAATATCGATTTTGATAATAATAAAATATGTCGACATAAAATGAGTATATAACCATCTATATACTTACTAGTAGAATATCGTAACTATTTTACAAACCAAATCTTGAATTTTAATATCGTTATAGAGTCAACATGAAATAGTATATGTACATTTATATACTTACTAGTGAAACCTTCTAATCATATTTTTATATATAATAAAGGTTGGTTTTAATACCATTACACAAAAACAATATAAATCGGATCATTTTAAGTAAGTGATACTTAAAACAATGAACTAAAACATTTCCCCCTTATCTAGGTCGAGTGTCGGTGCAGCTTCACAACATCCACTAAATCCCACATTTTTATTGCACATTTGTTAAGGTGAGTTTCATAGCCCCTCTTTTACTTGATAAATTGTTTTATACATTTTGGGGTGAGAAAATATGCAAAACCTTTTTATGGACCTAACTTGTTGCATGATTACTATTACGTGGTTTAGCCTAAGCCCTGATGTCCCTAGAAATGCCCCCCTTTCATGAACCATCAGTTCCTGCTGGGAAGCGTGAATGTTATAAATAGATCTATTGAGGGTGACTCCTCCGTTCGGTTGGCCATGATTAGGCCAAGGCGAAACGTATACCATGTCGAATCGAGTGTTGAGGACAAAACATTCGCATTGGGCCTATATATTGTATGATTTCATTTAGCATCTGAAAGCGTCGTAGTATCGGTTGCATGAACTTAGTGCTAACGTAATAGACTTTCATCCATATATCATTATATTCTTTGTAATGATTATATGACTATGATTATGGTCCATGCTTCTTGTTTTAATTTAAACCTATGAACTCACGACTTTTAGTGACCTTTTAACATATTTTCTCAGGTGTTTAAATTGTGATCATGGATGCAAGGCAAGAGGTGGTAAATGGTCGTAGTAATGCTAAAAGAAATGTTTTCACACAAAGTGATGTTCTATTTGGGACCACAAAACTTATGGATTGTGCCCTTTTATTTTAAGCAATGTTTGTACGACAATGTTTTAAAACCATTTTATGAAATTAAATGGAATATGTATTCCGTTCTTTATTACTTGTGTTGTGATCTCCGATTTCGTAACATTCCCCATGACACGTATGCTTTCGCTAAACCAGATTTGGGGGTGTTACAATATAATACTCTAATTACTAACGGTATGTGAGTACTTGTACCCCGTCCAACTAATTTTAATGTTGTTAGATCTATGTGCCTCTTCGGGTATAAGTTTCATGTAGATGGATCACTCGGTTGTTACAAGGCTCGCCTTGTGGTAAATGAAAGCAGTCAATAGCAGGGCATTGATTGTGAGGAGGCGTTTAGTTTGGTTGTTAAATTGGCCACCATACGCACAGTTCTTTGCTTAGTTGTATCTAAGAACTGATTTATTCATCAGCTAGATGTGAAGAATGCTTTTCTTCATTGCCATTTATCATAGACTGTCTATATGTTCCAACCCCTTGGGTTTGTTGATTCTGCATGTCGTAGTCATGCGTGTCACGTCCAGCGTTATATAGGCTTAGGAAAGTCCCCCGTGATTGGTTTTAGCGGTTTTTTGGGTATGCTACTACTGAAAATCAAACTCTTCATTGTTTGTCTTTCATCGTGGGTCATATATTGCTTATCTTCTTCTTTATGCGGATGACATCATATTAATAACCTCCTCTACTGCATTTTATAGTAGGTTCATTTGTCTTTACATGGTGAGTTTACTATGAATTATATTGGTTCTCTCAACTATTTCCTTGACATCTTTGCTAGGCATGATTCTGCCGGGATGCTCTTTCCCAACCGGCATATGTTGAGGAAATACTTGAGTGTGCTCATATACAGAAATTTAACCTGTGTTAGTCTTCCTGTTGATCCTGAGTCTAAGTATGGTCCAGACGGAGACCGGTTTCAGACCTTACTTTATATTGTAGCTTGGCTGGAGCACTTCAGTATCTCACATTTACGCGTCCTAGTTTATCTTATGTTGTTCAACATGTGTATCATTGTAGGGTTCTGGTGTTTCTCGCATGGCCAGTAAAACATGCAACAACGAAAGTAAAAAACATATTTGGCTGCAGCTAAAACATGCAACAACGAAAGTAAAAAACATATTTGGCTGCAGCTAAACAAACTCTAACAAGAAAGATCTTTCCTAATTGGTGATATAACCTAACCATAAACACATATAAAGGGTGTTTATAGTATACTTACTTGCTTCATGCAATTATGTAAGCTTCTGAATTAGTATGATGTGCGGATATGCAATCTTCTTTGATGATCAAACAGATTAAGGTTTTCTGGAAGAAAACTGATAACATCAAATAGTCCTGAATATTAAGTGTCAATTTCCCCCGATAATGCTCGTATTTTATATCATTTATATGGATTTACGTTTGTTTTCCTCTATATTTTACTTTCAGGTAAATTACGAGCATTGGAGCTAAAGAGACGTGGATTTTGAGTGTTTATTGAAGATATATCATAGTATGCTCATTTTGAAGATGTTATGGCGTAACTCCTCTCACATTCTGCCGTATGAGCGTGGCTCGAAAACCAACTCAACTAAAGATTACGACGTAACTCCTTCCAAAGATTACGACGTAACTCCTTCCAAAGATTCACGTAACTAACTAGGTCAAATGAGGCTCGCGCGCAAGCTACACCGTAACTATTGTCTCAATTACGGCGTAACCGGGATTTATTGAAGATACGGCATAACTCCTTCAGGATATTACGCCGTAACCGGCATTTTCGGTAGCAAAATACGAAGAATGGATGTTCTGGCGTAAATCTCAACAAGTTCTGCCGTAACGGATCGGCCTATAAATACCCTCGAATTCCGGCATTTCAAATCATCCCATTTCACACACAACATCGGTGAGCGTGAGTAGAAGGTTGAAGGCAGATCTTAGGGAGCATAAGGAGCCATCTCCAAGGGAGAAATCACTCCCCTACGATAAGCATTAGCATTTTATCTTTTCTTTACTTTCAATTCATGTATTTCATAATGTTAAACATTGAATCGATTGATTTAGTTAATCTGAGCGGCTAAGCATCTCTGGTGCTAGCCTAGTTATGATTCCTTAATTGCTTTGTTTATGTTTACTTAGGAGATATAACCAACCGACCCTAAGTAGGTAGACTGAGTGGGAAGGGTAAGATATGACCAACTGACGACCCTTTTTTCTTGTGCGATTTGACCAACTGATCACCTACCGTTTGGATGAACTTAAAAAGTCGGGGATGAGTGTTTAAGATGCTAGCGCCCGGGCACTCATTGTTACAAATCTTGCTTGTAGAGGCACTTAATGACTTGGCTTAGGGGACTAAGAACATGTGGACTTTCGACGGGTCACCTGACATCTCCAGTGGAACCCTTTGTTGATAGGTTAGGACGAACTGACCAAATGTTGTCCTAGCGACTTTGACCCCACTTGAAGTAATTGGAAGTAATTAAACATGAACTTAGCTTGATAGAATGAATAACTAGGTTAGCACACTTCCCCCTATTGATCACAACCCTCGCCTCTATTTGCTTTCTTATTTTCTTGTCTTAGTAGTTAATTAATCATTTTAACCCTTAATCCTATTAAAATCTGTAACACCTAGACTTAGTTTAAATCCGAACACATAGCTCTTGGGACGACCTCGGTTTTACCGAATACTACACTACACACAGACGGGTACACTGCCCGTTAGTGCATTAGGGTAGACCATAGGTATAACGAGAACTTATAAATATTAAAACCTGGTCAGTAAAACCTGCATAAAAAACAACTCTTCGGGTTGCGTCAGATATCCACCGATATTGTACATGTGAAAGTAGGGCTTCTTCTTTGTATTATGCCTTCTTCTTTGTATTCAACTATATATAATTACGCTTAATGCTAATTACTCATTATTGGGAATTACCAAGTATAATAAATAAACCGTTAAGAAAAAGGAATTTTGTTGCGACTTGTGGATTCAATGAGCGAGTTGTATTTATATAATACTTTGAAATTTGAAAAATTAAGGGTAAAATGGTGAGTACATTTAAAAGACCATCAAATCTACATTTAAAAGACCTCAAATCTCACCTACTTAACAAACAGATCAAGGTCAACTCTTATAATCGAAATGAGACTCACCATGCATGAATCTTCCTTCCAAGATTTTATTAACCCCATTTGCACTTTGCTGATCTCCCTTCACTCTATATAAATTAAACACTTCATTTCTCAAAATTCCATCAAAACACCCAAAAACTTACATTATGAAGTCTCAAATTATAATTACCTCTTGTGTTCTCACTTGCTTCTCGCTCATTGCTTTTTGGGATCATGCCATTATTTGGTCTCACACCATGATGTTACGCCAGGTTCCGAAGATTTCATATCATATCATCGGTGGAACTCGAACAGCATCACCTCCGTCTCTCAACTCATTCACTTCTGCCTATTCATCCTTCTTACCAGTTTGGCAACTAGTAGTCAATATTGCTACGTTCAATCCACCCAACACTCCTAAACCATCAGTCATTGTCACTCCTGTCAACGAATCCCAGTTTTGAACTGCTTTTTTATGCACCAAGAAACATGGATATGAGATCAGGAGCAGGTCCAGAGGCCATGACTTTGAGGGTCTCTCATCCACAGTGGACGTGCCCTTTTCATGATCGATTTCACTAATATGAGGTCTATAGACGTGGATGTTTTGAATAACACCGTGTGGGTCCAGGCTGGCGCTGCACTTGGGGAAGTATATTAGACAATTTCTCAAAACACAGATACGTTGTATTTTCCAGCCATTATGCGGGTACTTGAGTGGTGGTGGATATGGGAATTAATCTGATGTGGAAATACAGTCTTGGCTGATAATCTTATTGATGTTTGGTTTAGGGATGTAAATGGCAATATTCTTGATAGGTGTTTGTTAATACAAATATCGTCATTAAACGTTATTTATATTTTATGATCTTTACCTAAGTTATGTTAATGACAAAAGTAAATTTAATTTTATAAAGCTTAAAGCTTGTCAAGTTTAATAGATATTAAAACAACCTTTTCAAATAATATCTTCATCACTCAAGCTTTTAAATTTTGATTAATCATATTATTGATATAACTCTAAACCAAATGTATGTGAACATTTTTAAATCAATCATGTTTTAGTTTCTTAAAATAAAACATTACATATGTATTTATATTTTAACATATTTCTAAAAATAGAAAACAACACATGACATCATGTAGTGCATCATTGAAATCTTTAGAAGATTTCACTAGATATTTTGTGTAGATTTAGACTCTACATATCTTACACAATCTTTGATAGATATGGTTGACTTTGGTAAGATTTTGGTGATATTGCTGTCAGACCCTGGCGGCACCAAAAGTTTACACAGGCGGAACCCTTTTGAGGGATTCGTGGTCCGTGGAGCCTGCTAATCATTTTGGCTATAAATAGCAAAGCCAAACCAAGTTGTTTCTCATCCCTTTCTAGCATATTCACATACATTCCTTCTCTCTAACATTTCTAACTTAGTTTCATATCATTATAGTGATCCTCTTTTGTAGCAAAGAAGATCAAGGCATATTCAAGCTTCAACAAATAGTTGGAAGTCTTGTTTGTTTGTTGTTGTATGATCTAGTGTTGATTTATACATCATTGTTGTATCAAACCATCATAATATTGTAAGTGTGAGTGGTTAGTATTTTAGTCCTTAAAATACATTGTTTGTGGGAGTGGTTGTACCCTTGGAAAAGAACTCGACATCTAGCTTATTGTCGGAAATAGTGTGTAAGCGAAGTGTAAAGGTTTCTCCGCCGGTGAAAGGAGCTTGTTTACTAGTGAAGTTAAACTCTCGAGTGTGAGACTCAGGGATGGAGTAGGGCAAGGAAAAAGAGTCCTTGTAGACCGAACCACTATAAACAACTTGTCGTGGTTTGATTGTTTCTTTTCTTATTTACTCTTTATATATATATATATTGCTTGCATATTCATTATCATTCACTAACATATCTAAGATCAATATCAATTGATCTTTCAATAAGTTTCAAAAAAAAGTTTTTAATCGGTAAACTACTCAACCCCCCTTCTAGTTTTCCACAATTGGTACCAG
This sequence comes from Chrysanthemum lavandulifolium, assembly GCA_022545495.1. Classification (NCBI taxonomy): domain Eukaryota; kingdom Viridiplantae; phylum Streptophyta; class Magnoliopsida; order Asterales; family Asteraceae; genus Chrysanthemum; species Chrysanthemum lavandulifolium. The sequence goes on from CM040246.1 coordinate 66,692,907, forward strand.
AGCCTCGTTGCTCAAGAATTTCTAAAATATATTGTATTTTATATACTTGAAACGATCCATGGATTCCGAAAACTTTAAAGAAGGGCAATCTATGCAAAGACCACCACTCTTTGAAACCAATGGATTTATCTATTGGAAAAACCGTTTTGAAACATATGTAAAATCAAAAGATATAGATCTTCGGTTTGTTATAATTAAAGGAGACTTTAGTTCTACAAGAAAAGATATTTTTGTTGATGATCAAAATAAATTAATAGCTAAAAATAATGAAGCTAAAATGATGCTTTATAATGCTTTGCCTAGAAAAGAATATGAAAGAATTTTTATATGTGAAACCGCTAAAGACATTTGGGAATCTTTGATTATTACACATCAAGGAAATTCATAAGTCAAGGATAAAAAATTGATCTTCTTGTTCAACAATATGAACAATTTGTTATCCCTGAAGATAAAACCATTGATTGTGGTTTTGCTCGCTTTAATACTATTATTACATCTCTTAAAGCACTTGATGAATCTTTTCATAGTAAGAACTTTGTCAGGAAGTTTCTTAGAGCACTCCATCCGAAGTGGAGAGCTAAAGTGACGGCTATTGAGGAATCAAAAGATCTCTCAAAAATGTCACTAGACGAGCTAATCGGAAACCTCAAAGTACACGAAATGGTGATGGAGAAAGATTCGGAAATCATCAAAGGAAAAAGAGAGAAAGTCAAATCCGTTGCTCTAAAGACAAGAACGGAATCAAGTGATGATGACGAATCTTGCTCCGGCAGTGAAGATGAGGAGTATGCCATGGCCGTTAGAGATTTCAAAAAGTTCTTTAGAAGAAGAGGAAAGTTTGTAAGGCAACCTCGAGAAGAAAAGAAGCCATTCCGAAAAGACCGGGATAACAAAAAGGGTAAAGGTGAAAGAAAGTGTTTTAGATGCGGTGATGCAAGTCATCTAATAGGAGATTGTCCCAAGCCACCTAAAAGCAAAACTCAACGAGCTTTTGTAAGTGGTGCTTGGAGTGATAGTGAGGATGATGAAGAATCAAGAAAGGATGAGATCGCTCTAATGGCACATGAATCAAATGAGGTACATTCCGACTCATCTTATTCCTCTATTGATGATGACACTTTGCAAAAACAATATAATCAATTGTGTGAGCTTAGTTTAAAAATCATAACTAAAAATAAGTTTTTAAAGACTAAAAAGGAATTTTTAGAAAATGAAGTCTATGAGTTAAAAGAAAAGGCAAAACGATTAGAAAAGGGAAAAGCAAATGACGATGGTTGCAAATCATGTCAAGAGCTTAGTCTTGAAATAGAAAAACTAAAGCTCACACAAGAAGTTCTAATCGAACATAATTCTAAATTTAAAAGGTTTAACAAAAATATTGCTTGTGCCGATGAAATAGTTAGAATTCAAAAAACACCAGGAAACATGAATGGACTAGGATTTAATGAAGTATTAATTCCAAAGATTCAAACCAAAGCGGTTGAAAAAGACAAACAAAATTTCAAAAGCATTGCGATGCAAGACGGACGAGACGGACCCAAAAATAGGGTTCCGTCCATTATACGATTTGGTGTCATGGGGACCGCAGCAGGACATAATGTTTGTGTCTGGACCGTAGTGAATTTTCAAAGTAACAAAAAACCAAGAATAATGTTAAACTAAAACCTCTTTGTTACATCGAGTAGGATTTTTAGAAATGAATTTAGATCTAAAACTATTCAACAACGGTCTAAAACACCTATTGCCAAACTCCCTTTCCTAAGAGCAACCACAACATACAACCCAACTATCAACATATCGGTTGGAATCAAAACTTCCCTAGACCATATCAAACTCAGTTACATGCCATGGAACCCTTACCCATTATTTCCATATATGAACCAAGTAAATGGTATGTTTAACCCAAACGGACCCATGAGATATTGGGGACCAAACGCTTGAATTATTTGTGTCTTAGGTATGCTTGAAAGTTGGATTAGAACACGGTGAATGGATAAAAGATAGTGGATGCTCACGACACATGACGGCAACAAAACCTCTTCTCTACATACCAAGAGTATGACGGATGTAATGTCACTTTTGGTAGCAATCTCAAAAGCAAAATCATTGGCAAAGGTACGATCGCTCATAACTCCCTAACTATTGAAAATGTTGCTCATGTCGATAGGTTAGGATTTAACCTACTTATAGCCAATTATGTGATAAAAAGTATAAAGTACTATTTGAAGAAAATGGTAGTAGAATACTAAAAGATGGTATCACCATAGCTAAAGGAGTTAGGAAAAATAGCATATACGTCATGAAAATAGATAAAACATCTAACTACAAACTTTGTCTAACAACCTTAGATGATAACTCAACTCTTTGGCATAGACGCTTAGGTCACGCTAATATGAGACTTATCCAAAACCTATCTTCAAAAGAGCTAGTTAGAAATTTACCAAAACTTAAATATGACCAACACTTTTGCGACGCTTGCAAAATTGGTAAACAAACTCATAGTAGCCATAAGGCTAAAAACATGGTGTCCACATCTAAGTGTCTAGAACTTTTACATATGGACTTGTTTGGTCCATCCGCTATAAGAAGCTATAGAGGCAACTTATACACTTTGGTCATAGTAGATGATTACTCAAGGTTTACTTGGACATTATTTTTGAAAACTAAAAATGAAGCTTTTGATAAATTTGAAATTCTTAGCAAGAAAATTCAGAATCAACTAGGTGTTAACATTGTGTCGATCCGAACGGATCATGGTCGTGAATTTGACAATGAAACACAACTTCTCGGCTCCTCGAACACCTCAATCTAATGGAGTTGTAGAACGTAAAAATAAAACCATTCAAGAAATGAGTAGAACAATGCTTAATGAACAAAACATTCCTCAAAAGTTTTGGTGTAATGCAGTTGACACTTCTACATATATTTTAAATAGAGTCTTAATACATCCTTTCCTAAACAAAACACCATATGAATTATATAAAGGCAAAAGCCAACTTTAGGATATTTTAGAGTGTTTGGATGTAAATGTTTCATTCTTAATACTAAAGACTATCTCACCAAGTTTGACCCAAAGTCTTATGAAGGTGTATTTCTTGGTTACTCACAAACTAGTAAAGCTTACATTGTCTTAAACAAAGAAACAATGAGAGTCGAGGAATCGTTGAACATAACATTCGACAAAAGTCCACCTCCCTCTTAGACATCACCTTTGATAGATGATGACTTAGTTGAAAGTCAACTTGTAGAAAGTCAAGAAATAATTGAAAATGACAAGGAAGAAGAACCATTAAATAATGAAATTATAAACATCAAAGAATCCAAAAGTCATCCTTTAGAAAAGGTCATAGGACAACTAAATCAAAGAACGTTAAGATCACAAGCCCAAAATCAAAGTAATCACTTTTGCTTTGTATCAACCATTGAATCAAAAACATAAGCGAAGCAATAAAAGATGAATCTTGGGTAATTGCTATGCAAGAAGAGTTAAACCAATTTGTTAGAAATGATGTTTGGAAGTTAGTTCCAAAACCTAAAGATCAAACTATAATTGGAACGAAATGGATTTTTCAAAATAAAATGGACGAAAATGGTGTAGTGTCTAGAAACAAAGCTAGGCTTGTCGCACAAGGTTATAATCAACAAGAGGGGATTAATTATGATGAAACTTATGCATCGGTAGCTAGGCTCGAGTCTATTAGAATCTTACTTGCATATGTATGTGCTTATGACTTTAAATTATATCAAATGGATGTTAAGAGTGCATTTCTTAATGGGTTTATTAACGGAGAGGTATATGTTGCTCAACCTCCCGGTTTTACCAACTTTGAGAAACCACATCATGTCTTCAAACTCAAGAAGGCATTATACGGACTTAAGCAAGCACCAAAAGCTTGGTACGATCGACTTAAGACTTTTCTAGTTGAAACAAATATACCATGGGATTAGTAGATAATACTCTTTTACCAAGAAAAAGGAATCACCCATTATCATAGTTCAAATATCGTTCTTGACATAATATTCGGATCAACTTGTCAAGAGCTATGTGATGATTTTCTAAAATCATGCACGATGAGTTTGAGATGAGTATGATGGGTGAGTTAAACTTCTTTCTAGGACTTCAAATTTGTCACACCCCAAATTACTGTTTTGCGTGAATGGAATTCACAGGGATTGTTGTCATAGCATCACAATCACGGTTATATTGAGCGACCTAAAGTGTCGTTTGGAAAATACATCGCTTGAATTAATAAAACATTCAGAGTTACAAAGATAGGTCCCAAATGAAAGTTACTATATGCGGAATGTAAGTTTGGTACAAGTCAAACGATGTTTTAAAAGTTCATAAAACCCAGTGAGACGCGTCGTCACAGCGACTCTATGATATGTCCACATGCATGCCATGAAGTGTATGCCTTAGATACGAGATAAAACATGCTAAAAGTGTCAACACAAAGGTTGAGTGAGTTCATAGAGTTTGCGTTGAAATGTAAAGTCCTTCAAAATCGTTTATGCAGCAAAGGCATTGTAAATCCACTCGGTTCAAGTTCCGCCCATACAAAACTTGCAACTGTGTGTTCACAACCCATTGCCAAAATATGTATAGTTTATGATCAAGCGCATGATGTCAAATGAATTCACAAAATAGTGCATAACTTAATGTATCCATAGTTACTTAATATAACACATAATTCGTACGGTTTCAAATTGTTCCATGACCATTAGTTCAGGATTGTACCAAGACCATTAGTTCAGATAAACATATAGTTTGCAAATAATCATGTTTGCCATAAAAGTTGTTGAGCATGTATCTCCCCCAAAGAGTTTAATAAAAGTATTAAAACAAGAAAAGTGGGGCTATGGAACTCACTTGGACAATGATGCGATGACAAAAGTGAGTACACCGAAATGTAGCGTGAATCTCTAAACTTGACCTATTATGAATGATATGATACATAATAAGTTATGATGTAATGTTATGCATGCAATTCGGATGATATTTATACCACTTATGAATTTTTGAAAACAATACTTCTCGTCGAAAATATAATCCTTTTAACGCCTTGACCATTTTTAAATTACTTCACATGTATATACGTTGAAACGATATCCGACGATAATCATTTAGTGATTTATTGTGAAATTATAACTTTTCGTCGTAAAATAATGTTATTGAAATTTCCATGAAAGTGACAAAAACGGCTTCTAAAATCTAGTCGTAAAATAGTGCACGTCGAGCGTTAGGAAACGAACTCAACGGTTTTGGGAAGCTCGTATGATAATCTCAAAGTTTTAGTACATGAATTTTCATCCTAGTGGTCTCGAACATAAAGAAAATAGAGGTTAAATATGGTACTTTTAGTCCAAAATATAGTTTAAGGATGGTTTTTCGGCAAAGTTTGAGCGACTATATGTTATTCGTTACAACTCCGCTCAACAAACGGTTGGACATTTTGGAAAATATGCTAGGCGAACTTACTTTTACTAGAAGACATCACATTATAAAAAGTTCTACATCATTGTTAAAAACAACCTTTTACTTGGTACTAGTTTTTGCCGCAAAACTTGTTTATTAGAAATCAAAGTTATAGTTTTCTTATATGATAATAGTTACGGCAACTTTTGTAAACATGTGTAATTTAATCGTTACTAATCCGTTTTCTCGTTTAAAGATCCTTAACCCGTATCGAAGTATACTAACATATTTTTAACAAATCGACATAATTTACAACGTCCAAGCTTCATTTTTGACTCGTACAAAACAAATATTGTTTGCTGAAATTTTCGAGGATTTAGTATTTTCGTCGCCAAATTGAAAAATTCATAACTTCTTCGTTATAACTCCGTTTTAATCCGTTCAGCGCCACGGTTTCGTTTTAAAGTATATTTTCCAAATATCTAGCCCAAAATATTTTGCTTACTGTCGGATTTTCCAGATTTGAATTATGGACAGACCCTTAATTTGACTTGTCGAAATGAGTTTTTATCGCACAAAACCTATCCTAACCAATTCAAAACAACTCCGAAGCTATTCTAATCCTACCATACACCTTCTTAGGGTGTCATGGGTTCCTAGACATCACCAAAACTAAAATATAACAAGGAGTAATTATAGGATGGATTATATATATTTAGCACATAAAACCTTAAAACCTTTAAAATGGTATAAACATCATGAGACTTGCATGTTTCTCAAATAAAATGATATGACCATAAAAATGAATATGAAATAAAAATATGAATATGGATGCTTACTAGTGATATGATGAGGTTTATGGACAAAAGGTTTTCCTAATCACTTGAGGTTTGTATTACAAAACCTTGCAACAAATGATACTAGAGTTTAATAAACCTTGACTTGAAAAATTATATGATGCTCCTCCTTTGGTCTCCTTGTGGCTGCCGAATATTTGAGAGAAAGGGAAAGCAAATGGGTTTTTGATCCTTTTTGATATTATGAGTGAATGAATGTGTTTGATAAGTGTAATACTTTTACTTGAGATATTTTACAAATCACATTGTGACTCACCCTCTATGTCGACATACATGAGAAGCAAAATTTGAGTTTGGTTTTTGAGTAGCTTTTACAAGTATAAGTGTAATATTTAGTAAGTTATTTGAAGTTAAATGATAAGTTGTAGTCACTTTTGAATATTTAGGGTAGCGTTAGATAAAAATAAATTTTCACGGGCCAAGATAAAATATTTTTAGGTCATAAAAATTATAAAAATACATCTCTTGCAAAATTTGAGTGATATAATAATAATCGTGTCGAATTTAAGAAAAACATCGTAATTATATAAATACAACAATTTAGTTACAAAATAAATTTAAAACATTGGGTAAACTCATAATATTATTTTTATAACTTAATATGAGTATAAAAATATATCGGGATAATTTTTGAAATTAATTGATCAATTGTTCAAAATAATTACTTACGCGATAACGTTTATTTAATATAAAATTAAGCGTTTAACGAAAATGCAAAACCATGCATAATATTGATATGAAATGATGACAATGATGTTAATGAAATGTAGACTAAACTTAGTCTATATGAAATGACCTCGATGATATGATCATGAATTCACAGCTAAACCATTACGGTTACGTGAATTTGATGCTCGTAAACCTAGTTCACGATAAATGATAAATAATGAAGCATGAATAATGTTTTGAGAATGACCCGAAAATACGAATTGTCACAAAATTAAACAACTAGAAGATGGCATATTCTTTAACCAATCTAAATACATAAAAGATATGCTTAAGAAATTTGGTCTTGAAGACTCAAAACCAACAAAGACACCCATGTCTTCGGACACTAAACTCACCAAGGATAAGGAAGGTGAATCGGTAGATAACACTAAATATAGAGGAATGATTGGTAGCCTACTCTATCTCACGGTTAGTAGACCCGACATTATATTTAGTGTTTGTCTATGTGCTCGCTTTCAAGAAAATCCCAAGGCATCACACTTAGAAGCCTTAAAAAGGATATTTAGATACATTAAGGGAACGACATATTTAGGATTATGGTATCCCAAAGGAACGGGTGTAGAAACTACAGTGTATGCTGACTCGGACCATGTTGGTGACTATGTCGATAGAAAAAGTACTAGTGGTATTTGTACTTTTGTTGGACATTGTCTCACCTCATGGTTTGCAATGAAGCAAACGGCTCTAGCTATCTCAACTACTGAAGCCGAATACGTCTCAGCCGGAAAAGCATGTCAACAAGCTCTCTGGATGAAGCAAGCTCTCGTGGATTACGGAATTCATCTCAACGATATCGCTATACTTTGCGACAACAAAGGAGCTATTGATCTCAAGAAAATCCGTCCAACATGCTCGTATCGAAGCATATTGAAATCCGCCATCACTTTCTTGCGACAATGTTCAAAAAGATCTCAATTGAGAAAGTATCCTCCGAAGACAACATTGCCGACATCCTAACTAAGCCTCTCAAACGAGAACCAATTAATCTTCTTAGACTTGGTTTAGGGCTAATGGAACCAAACATGTAGTTAAAACATAGTCTAAACCTTAGAACAAACAAAACAAAACAAATTAGTTTAAGTCTGCTACTGTTCCCACGGCACCAAACGACAACAAGGACGGAACCAATTTTTTGGTGTCGCCTGGCCCGTTGTGACAACAGTAGCAAAAATACCACTTACAAAACATCTTCTTCCTCACAACCCACTTTACCAAAACATTTCAACAACACACCTAACTCATTGTTGACACTTTCTCACCCATTAATCACTGAAGATAACATCATTGTAAGTATCCTAACTACATTACTTCTCTTAATTCTTAGTCTAGGATTCTAATTTGTGCACAAAATCATTGCATGGGGATTATGTATATTCTTGTACAAAACATGGATTCAATTAGAAAATTGCATAACTAATCATTGAAATTAGGTACTACATTCTCACATTGCATAAACCAATCATGTTTCCCACTAATTAAAAGATAATGACTATAAGACCTTATTTGAATTAAACAAACACCCCATGTCAAAATTTTGAAAAGCTTCTCACTTGTAGAAAAACACTTTTTCATTGTTAATACAAATAGAAACGTAAATTTTCATCACTTGCATAATGCTCTTGAATACTAAAGGTAATGCATAACTAATATGCATTCCCGGGTATATTCAAATGAAGCCACATTGAATTAGGAGCATTTGGGCTATCTCATGCCTTTTGCCAAACACCCCCACTAAAAACCATTTTATGCATAAAATGAGTCGAGATAACCGCAACTCCAAATGGTTTTCATATAGGCACACACTAGAACCAAAACGCTAAATTTGTTTTTATTTTTAACATGTAAATTCTTGCTCATAGAAACAACCATGGTAGCCGCAAAATTCTATGATCACAAGGATACTCTTAGCCACATCCCTAAACACCACAAAACCAAGGGTCTCACCAAGGAACAAGTCGAAATCTTTAAGAGTCTAGAGCAAAGGTACTTCCATGAGGGTAGGATCATTCATTCCTCCTTTGTCGATGGAACTAATCTCCGTCAAGAGCTTGCCACTATCAACTTTGATTGTCTCCTCGACATCGATGAACCCATTTGTCCTAGGTTTGTTTTAGAATTCTATACTAGTGTTGTCTCTTTCACTGATGAGGACGATCAAATGGCTCTTAGGTTTAGGATCAATCAAACCGACTACTCCATCTCCTTAAACCAATTTGCTCAAGTGCTAGGAATTCCTAACCGTGGTACATGTGTCTACTCGGATAAGTGGTCACTCACTATCCTTGATGCAATCAATGACCGCTCTCTTCCCTACCAAACTCCTTTGGCGGATAAGGATGTCATCCATGAGCACCTTTTTAATGAAAGGGCAGCTGCAACCCGTGTCACCCGAAAGGGAAAGGAAGTAAACCGAGATCCATATGGTATGGAGCTCAATGAGCTTAAGCCCAAATTCAAGAAGTGGGAGGAACTCCTTAGAGCCAATGTCATTAGCACTATAGGAAATAGAGACCATATCAATGCTTGCCTTTGTCACATGCTCTACAACTTGTCCACTCGTCAACCATTCAATTTAGCCTACTACATTGCTAGGAGAATGGTAGCTATTCAACTCGAGGATCGGTCGCTCTTCCTTACGGGATGCTACTCACCCGTCTCTATAGAGCATTGCACCCATTCCACCAAGCCCAAAAGGGTTAAAGCTAGACTATGCTCTCATCCCACATATTTGTGCCCTTGGTGACGAGTGAGTGGCTAAGACTAAAGGTAAAGGCAAAACCTCCAACTCCTTCATCATCATCATCAATAGCTCAAGACGATCTCCCAAATTCTCGTCTTCCACCTCAAAGTACAATGCATCTCTCCCGAGATTGAGAATGAATCGCGGAGTTCAAGCAAACCAAGGGATGTTCAAGTGCCTTGGAAGGATGATGACAAAGATCTACAAGAAGTTGGATAAGTGAGGTTTATTTAAAGGAGTGTTTGGAACAAGACAAAAACTATGGTGTATGATACAATTTGGTTGTTTTTACTTTGTAGGATGATAAAATAACTTAAAACAATGTTGTATGCTAACCGGTTCATGCAGGGGGATAGCACAAGTGTATTATCAAATTTTACCCATTTTCACTTTTATGCGAAAATTGTTAGCCCTTGGTCAAAGTCTATGCTCCACTATGTTTGTATATGTGTTATCGACTTTTCCTAACTAGAAATAATTAATGTCATATGTTTTAAGCAAAATTTCAAGTTTCGGAAAAGTCCCCGATACTTAAAATATGGGTCTGTGAAGATTTCTGGTCACCACGGACCAGACGGCACCAAATATTTGGTTAATCTGTTATAGCTTTAATACGACCATACCTATCTGAAGGTACCAAATTAAGAACTCACTGTATAAATAATTGGTGTCATGGTTCCTACAGGTAACTTTCTAAATTTCGCTTATTTCAATATTCCAAATTACCATACATTGCTTCTAGGATAGTCTTTACTAGTTTTTACCCATATTAGAACTAGTTTAACACACTTAGGTATATAGGATATCCATTTCCCACCAAAATTCAAAAATTCACCCAAGGAACCCTTTTTCATAAAGGAAGGAACCAAAATTTTGGTTCCTTGCAATCCGTGGGTGATCTGATTCTAAAGATCCCATAATCATTAGAACACATTTATTGCAAATCTTTGTCACTTCACTCCATCCTTCTTGTATGGATTGACTTGGGTGATATGACTAGCATTAAACCCACTTCTAAATCATTAGGAACCTCATCTCTTCTATGGTTTAACATCAAATCAAACACATTTCTCCATAATTTCACAATCCTATAAATTAAGAGCTTCTAAGATGATCATCCTTACAATTTCTCAAATCTTATCATCTACTAGCAAAACCTTAAGCTAAAATGACTAAGTCTTCTCCATCAACCAAGCCTTGCAAGAGAACGGCTAGAATGAGCGTAAGACCATGTTGTTTTGTCAACATAAGCTCCTCTTCCGAGTCCTCTCCTTTAACCATCTCTTCTCCCATAAGAGATGAGAACTTCCTCACTTTGGCTACTGCTACACCACCTCCAAAATCACCTATCATTGTCACTACTCCACCACCAACAAAGACTCCTATCACTAGCTCGCCACCACCGGCTCCTATCCAAACATCAAAGTCACCATCACCTCCAAAATCTCCAACACTCATCCCATTAGAGTTATTCTCTACACCACTACATCTCCAAATCCATTTTGGAAGACTTGGAGGACTTGCCTCCTAGGCCCAATCATCCACCACCACTACCATCTTTTGGTACTATTGAGCGAATAGCTCATGAGTCTCCACGTCCATCATTCGACCCAAATGCCCAGTTAGGGCCTAGACCTCTTCTTTTCCATCCTATCCACAAGGAAATCCATGGTCCTTTATATGGGGATCAACCACTACCTACAACATCCATGCCTTCTCATTTAGAGGACATTGAGGAATCCATGTGGGATGATCATCCCACTAAAGAAGAGATTGAAGCCGAGCTCAATCATCTCCACCAATTTTCCAATATGGTGGACTCTCATCTTAGTGAGACCAGGCAAATGCAAAGTGCTTTGCTGGCCTCCATAATCACCACTCCAACCACCAACACCAACAACTCCACCATTCCACCACCACAAAATCATGAACCATACTACCCTCCTAGACACGGTTGCTCAAATTATTAGCGAACCGCCCACATTACCGAAAGGACCCGGGTGATGGTCCATGAGCTTCAAGATGAAATGAGGTTCATCCTCAATCACATCCTAGAGCGCATCAATGCTCTTGCTCATCCACCACCTCAATAGGATGCTCCTAGTTTATGTCTTTTAAGTATTTTTATTTTTTTAGGATTTTCTTTGTATTTTTTTAATTTTCTAGGATTATCTTTTTTTATTGAGGATTTCATTTCATGTCCTAACACTTCATTGGGTTCCCTCTTCATGATTTTCATATCATGAAAAATTTTAACAAATGAATGGTGTTTCTTATATTGTTGTTGATTGTTACATGGTGTTTGGAAATGCTTGTGATGATGCTTATTACTAACATAATTTTTGTAGCTTTTTCACAATCCATGTATCTTTCTCTTGGCACCCAATTTAGGGGGAGCATTGGCCAAGGGGGAGATAATGGCTCTGGCTCATTACACATTCCGCCTCGCATCTTCTATTTGTTGAGACAAAACGGGGAAGAAATATTATAGAACTTGGACTATTTTGACATTTATAAAAAGTCAACTGCATACTTTGACTTTCTGAAAAGTCAACATCACACTTTGACTAATGAAGACTTTGACTTTCAAATAAAGTCAACTGTATATTTTGACTTTCTGAAAAGTCAACATCATGTCTAAATTGGACATACTAGCATTATCATCTTTATCTAAATCTTTCAAGTTCTAAAATTAATTTCATATTTTTATAAACTCTTGTACAAACTTCACATCTTTTATAAAAATAAAATTTATATTTTGTCATCAACAAAAAGGGGGAAATTGTTAATACAAATATCGTCATTAAACGTTATTTATATTTTATGATCTTTACCTAAGTTATGTTAACGACAAAAGTAAATTTAATTTTTATAAAGCTTAAAGCTTGTCAAGTTTAATAGATATTAAGTCAAGCTTTTCAAATAATATCTTCATCACTCAAGCTTTTACATTTTGATTAATCATATTATTGATATAACTCTAAACCAAATTTATGTGAACATTTTTAGATCAATCATGTTTTAGTTTCTTAAAAAAAACATTACATATGTATTTATATTTTAACATATTTCTAAAAATAGAAAACAACACATGACATCATGTAGTGCATCATTGAAATCTCTAGAAGATTTCACTAGATATTTATGTAGATTTAGACTCTACATATCTTACACAATCTTGGATAGATATGGTTGACTTTGGTAAGAGTTTGGTGATCTTCTTTGTCGGACCCGTGACACCAAAAGTTTACAGCGAAACCCTTTTGAGGGATCCGTGGTCCGTGGTGCTCACGATCATTTTGGCTATAAATAGCAAAGCCAAACCAAGTTGTTTCTCATCCCTTTCTAGCATATTCACATACATTTCTTCTCTCTAACATTTCTAAATCAGTTTCATATCATTATAGTGATCCTCTTTTGTAGCAAAGAAGATCAAGGTATATTCAAGCTTCAACAAATAGTTGGAAGTCTTGTTTGCTTGTTGTTGTATGATCTAGTGTTGATTCATACATCATTGTTGTATCAAACCATCATAATCTTGTAAATGTGTGAGTGGTTAGTATTTTAGTCCTTAAAATACATTGTGTGTGGGAGTGGTTGTACCCTTGTAAAAGAACTCGACATTTAGCTTAGTGTCGGAAATAGTGTGTAAGCGAAGTGTAAAGGTTTCTCCGCCGGTGAAAGGAGCTTGTTGACTAGTGAAGTTAAACTCTCGAGTGTGAGACTCGGGGAGTGGAGTAGGGCAAGGAAAAAGAGTCCTTGTAGACCGAACCACTATAAACAACTTGACGTGGTTTGATTGTTTCTTTCCTTATTTACTCTTAATATTTATTGCTTGTATATTGATTATCATTCACTAACATATCTAAGATCAATATCAATTGATCTTTCAATAAGTTTCAAAACAAAGTTTTTAATCGGTAAACTATTCAACCCCCCTTCTAGTTTTCCACAGTGTTGGATGGGCGAATAATTGTTTTGGGCAATTCGTGGTGGCGGTGCTTCTAGTTTTGGAATTGTTCTTGCATGGAAGCTGAGGTTGGTTCCAATTCCAGAATTAGTGAATGTTTTTATAGTTGATAAAACTTTGGAAGAAGGAGCTACGGAAATTTTCCATAATTATTAAACTATTATGCCAAATATTGATCGAAACTTGCACATAAGGATTCAAATGTTTAGCAAAATGTATGAAATACGATAAAAGAAACCATAAGAATGTCGTTTGAAGGAATCAATCAAGGTACTAGCAAACACCGATTCATTGCTAGAAGAAAACTTCCCGAAGCTTAATGTGACACGAGAGATATGTGAAGAAGTGAAAATGGTCCAAACAAGCCCAGGCTTTTCAACCTCGACTCCCACCGAAATTCTCGCTAATCGATCAGCCATTCCCAAGATGAACTTCAAAGGTAAATGTGACTTTATTCGAGCACCAATCTCCATTGAGGGGCTTACACAGATATGGGAAACGATATTTGAAAACGACGGATCAGAGACTTTTATCATCAACCCGTTTGGAGGAATAATTAATGAGTACTCCGAGACTGCAATTCCGTATCCTCATAGAGCTGGGGTGTTGTTCCAATTTTTCAAGATGGTTGACTTTATCCATAAATAATATATATGCCCAAGCCCGGTGTGTGTTTTTATGGCTTCTAGGGTTTTATGTATTAGCACTATAAATATATGATTAATGAAAGATAATAACCCACGAGGTATTCATCATTTAACATGGTATCGAGCTTTAGGTAAGATCCACCTATAAAAATTTTCATCCTCCGGTCATCGGCTACTCGGCGATGATTTGGAGGATCATAGTTATTTTGCTTTCTTCTTATTTTTATTAGGATTTTGTTTTCATATTCAATGCATAAAACCTAAACCCTAGTTGTCAAAAGACACACAATATGCACGTTGAGTTGCCTTCAATCAACCATATTTTTTCCTTCTTCATCTAATTGTTTTCGTTGTTGAAGATCATTGTTATTTTTCGCAAATAGTTGGTCGCAAAATTGTCGCTCCTACCTAAAAGCAAAGCAAGCCATGACGTAAATAAATAAATAAATAAATAAAGTCACGTAAAGGAGGAAGTCGCAAGTAATAAACAACTATGCTGTCAAATACAATTATGTTTTCGTTCAACCAACCAACAAAGAAGATGATAGAAGAAAAGAAGAAGGGGCTTTCAACATATGTTCCAGTTTGTCGGTTTAAAGTCTCCCGTTCAAACTGCAAGGGAGTGTTAGATATGTTAGTTGGCCCAAACCCAATAGTTGTTTAGGTCCATTAAATATGGCTTTAGGACAGATCCTCAGATGTGGTTGGCCACCCTAGGAGCCACCTCAATTCCATCCCGTTAAACCCTAGCCATCACATTTTATCCATGCTAAAAAAACAAAAACTGCAGCCTAGTGTTTCGGCTATAACTCCCAAACCGTAAGGAGTTAACTGACGAGGTCAGCAGAGGTGGCTTCGTAAATAAATTTCGAAGAAAAGCATACTAGAATCGCATTTGTAGTCATAAGGACGCACCGTCACGCGCCAAAACAAGCAATCATTCATAAACCAAATCATTTTTTTTGGATTACGCGATTGGCTACCTATCAAAGTCTTAATTATTCATCAAGATAACTATCTTTAGTTTTATTTTTGTTTTTTAATAATTAATGTTTCTCGTTTGTACTCCAATCCGAGCTTTCGCGATTTTGCCACTCGGATTGTGGGAGATTATTAGATGAATAATATATAGGCCCAAGCCCGGTGTGCGTGTTTATGGCTTCTAAGGTTTTATGTATTAGCACTATAAATATACGATTAATGAAAGATAATAACCAACAGGGTATTGATCATTTAACACAACCTTCACACACAACGCCAACATCGATTGCACGAAGAAATTGGCTAGAAAGCTTTGAAGCGTTTCTAGAGCCGTATGCATCAAGTAACCCACGGGAAGTATATTTTAACTACAATGATATGGATTTGGGAGTTGGAAGTGATAGTTATGAAGAAGCAAGTGTTTGGGGTGAAATGTATTGGAAGATTGACAACTTTAAGAAGCCGATTAGAATCAAGGCTAGAGTTTATCCATATAACTTCTTTATGCACGTATCCCAGTTTTCTCAACACCTCTCTCAGACATATGAAGGTCTTTAGCTAATTATCCAAGATATTGATTTAGTTCTTTTGTAATTTATGCCTTTAATTTCAAACATAAAGTTCTTTTGTTATTTATTATATTAAGTTTTGATTCTTTGTTCTTTTGATTCAATATAAATTTATTGAAATGACTAGCTAGGAGTTAACTAAGTAATGGTCTTTAAAAACTTATTCAACATTATATAGTTAGTTTAAAAAAATATTGACTACTGTATGCTATGTATGTTTTATTTGAAAGACATCACCTATTTTTGTGCCAATTAGTAAAAGTAAACTAGAACATCAAAACTATAAAACTAGAACCCTAGTCGACTTCTCCACGCACCATTTGTTGTGACTTTAATTCTTCCATTTCCAAAAAGTACTCATTAGAGATTCAATTAAATATTATACAATGTGTATTATTTTGCATCATCGAATTGAATCAATATATATGATTACTTGTAATGGGTTTTAGTTAGTTTTAAAATCTTAATCAAGTTATTTATATTTTGTAATAGTATTAGTTTTTCATTATTATTCATGTGTTTGGTTTAAATTTGATTCTTATTGTATTTTAGTTACTTGAGAAACTCGTTATTTACAATGAGGTTATATGTTAGTGATGTTTTGCCTTTATCCTTATTTCATTAGCTAATATGAGTATGCTAATTTAATATGATATGTTATTATCAATTTTTTATATGTTTATAACTTTAATGTTTTTGTCACATTATTAGTTGATACGAAATGATGAGGAAATATGTCGCCTAAACAATGCAAATGCATGTGCAATAAATAGTTTGACTCATGTAAAAGCAAAGAGTTTTTGGATAAAAAATATAAACGTGACTAATAACTATGAAACTAGATGGTTTAATTAAACATAATTCTAATAAGTTATTCATGGTGTAAGAAATATACTCGAATCTACCATGATATAATTTAATTTAACATGTTTAATATTCTTTAATGTGTTTTTTTAAATTAAAGTTCTACACTTTGTTTATTGATGATGTTTTTTATTCAATCAATTACTTTGTTTTGGCAAAATCATCTTCAGGTTGTTTGACTTTAAATCCACGCGCCACTACATGCTTCGGCATATGAGGCAATTATCGAAAGAACTTGGGTCTATGACTCATGAAATAGTACGATATAGTGGTTGGTCTTTCTTTAATTGGTTTTACAAATACTGCGATAAATTTGCATTACTTTAACTTTGAAAACACGTTTAATCGTCAATTGAAAATTGCAATGTCTTTACTTATATATTCACGTGCTATGCATATAAATTTAAATAACATCTTAATGCACGATAATAAATAACTTAATCGAGTAAAAGTTTTTTATTAAAACCAATTATACAAAGATGTATGCATGCTTCTTCATACATATTTGATATAAACATTATTTGTCAAATAAGCTATACCATTTGAAAACTAAGTTTTTGCTACCCAATTGTAAGAACAGTTGTAATTGCCTTTTGCTGTACGTGAGACGTAGGTAAATTGCAATCCAAGGTAAATTACCACTCATCGTGAGACGTTGGTGGAATATTTACAGGTTTTTATTGGCCGACATAATCAAGTTAATTGGTGAGACCTTTAACATGATACATAATATGGGATGAAACATGACACTACATGATTGTCCCTAGTGCCATTAGTAAGTCCCATAATGATCAAGAAATTGCACTTGTATTGCAATTATTGTTCGACACTTACCTTTTTGAATACACCATTGTTAGCAGATCAACTGATGTGATGTCGATATGTCAATTAAGGTCCTAGCCTTAAGAAAATTAATTGTTTTATCTATTTAAACTATGAGTAGTTGATGCATGGTTCGGGGTCGAAAAACTTCCTTTCCAAGAGCAAGCTTTACAACCCACTAGGAAGTGTACCTAATTTTTGCAGTGTAGTATGGGTAAGCCGAGGGGTTGATTGTTCTCTAGAGGAATAGAGATCCTTGTCGAGATGTATGACGAAAAGGCAGGGTTGAGGGTGGATCTTTTTAGTCTTTTTAAATTTTATATGAAAGCAATTAAAATATCGGGGTTTGAAGAGTGGGCGTTTGGTCTTTTACCAATTAAACTAATAAAAAAATTGCTAATTAATAATTAATAAAATAGAAGCTAGGGATTGTAGGAAGAGTTCTTATCATAACTAAAAGCGTGTTTACTTAGATTTACTTACTCCCTAATTATCTTTTATTGGTCGATTGAATCGTCACACCCTTGTCTAATTGGTCATTGTATTCCATGTTTTAATCATAGGATGGTGCCAAATTCCCTAATTCTATGAGTGTATAAGTCTCCTCTAGAACACCAGGGATCACCAAGTACCGAGGTATCTCCTCCGAATATCCTAGTATCTACAAGCCGCAACTCACGCAATAAATACAATGAGAGCCTAATAGTGCACTCTAAGGCTAATAATCGCTACTTAGGACGTTCAAGCTCGTAACAATGAAAGAAGAAGCCAGTTTTCCTTAATCTAGCGTGACAACCAATTTCACAAGGGACGACCTAACAATAATTAATAACTAGGTTTCATTGGATCTAAGCAAACACTTATTAATTTAGCGTTATTTAGGACGTTAAAAACAATAATAATTAATAACAAGAGCCGCAACTCACGTAATAAATACAACGGGAGCCTAATAGTGCACTCTAAGGCTAATAATCGCTATTTAGGACGTTCAAGCTCGCAACAATGAAAGAAGAAGCCAATTTTCCTTAATCTGGCAAGACAACCAATTAAACAAGAGACAAACTAACAATAATTAATAACTAGGTTTCATTGGATCTAAGCAAACACTAATTAATTTAGTTACACATGATAGAGATGCAAGAACACAAGCAAACAATCACATAAAAATTAAACATGGTGATAGATTGGATAAACAAACTTATCTTGAATTAATAATGAGGGGTTAGACCCCCTAAAAACTGTCCAAGTCGGACTAAAAATGTTTTAGAGTTTGCTCTCCAAAATAACACACTAAATACTGAAAAATCGATGTCTATATATAGATTTTACAACTGCGACGGCGTCGCCTTTTACTGGTGACGCCGTCTGATCGCCGCCATTCGGGTTTCGTCTTTGCCAAGTCATCACTGGGACGGCGTCGGGTATACGATAGTGGCGCTTTCTAGATTGTAGTGGACGTCGTCTTAAGAAAGCTTTGGTCGTTTGGTGTAGAAAGACAGTGACGGTGATGTTGGAATACAAGTTACGCCGTCACTTGTTAGGATCAAAAATGACCGAGCCATCGCTGAGAGAGTTTAGACCACGTTGTGGCGGCGACGACATCGCCTTGGATTTGGGACGCCGTCAGGACCACTATTCGACCTTGTTTTCTTGACTTAGCCGTTTTCTTCATATTTTCATTCCTTTTCGTCCAAAATGCTTCATTCTAGCTTTTGCTTCCAAATGACCTAAAATGTGAAAAGGAATAATTTTAAGCGATCCGAATATGAAATGTAACAATTTAGGGCTTAAATGAACCCCTAAAAGCGTATTTTTAAATCCTTATCGTGAGTTAACTTTCTTTATAGGAATAATTATTGAAAATACTAGAAACTGAATTTTATAAATTCTTTTGATGGTATTAACACAACATTAAAACCGTAAGCGTAGTTTTGTTCTTTTCTTGGTAAATCAATCCACATCTATAAGGGTTTGCTAGAATCGTTTTACTAAAAGACAAACCGAGCCTTTTTTCCGTGTAAGAAATAGAGAGACTCGTTCCTATCCTTTTTCTTGTTCGAGAAAGCTATAATAGGAGCATTGGAATTGTCCTAATTCTAATAAAACTCATAGCAAACTTACACAATTAAGTAGATTGCACATCTTATTTTTCATGTAGATTTGATCTCATTTGATCGGTGTTGAATTCTTCGAAACAAATAAGACATTCGGTTAAGCGGTGAACATGTTCGTGTAGCTAACAAATGGTTACATCTTGATGTATGATATCTAACGAGTTGTTAAATTAGAAACCAGACGAAAGTACTACAGCGGAAGTAAAGGCAAACTAGCATGATTTATCTAGTTGTTTTGCTTTAACACAATATAGGTGCTACATATCCTTATGGAATAGTAGGCCAATTAAGAAGGAAATTGCATGCCCAATTTCAAGTTAATAAATAGCATTGATGGACAATCCCTCATTTATATAGTAGAACTTCATACACTCTTTCGAAACTTAAGTACATTGCTACTAGTAGACTTTCAAAGAAGGTAAAAAATTAAATAGGTCGCTATTTGTTTAACTGGTTAGGTAACACTTGCAATGCTGTCAAATACAGTGGAAGTGTTGCGCTATATTACTAAAAAAAACATTCGTGTAATGTTGTCTAATTCAGTGGGTGCTACAAGTTTTATTATCTTGTTAGTAACCCAAATTATTTCTAACTTGTTTTGAGATAATATATTACTTTCAACTATTAACACTCATGTTTTTAAGGATAATCGTGCTTGATTCCTAAATAAACAATATGGTTCTACATCTACTTATAATGCAAATCCGTGACACTATCATATTGTTCATACACAATCAAACGAGTGTCGTGTTGTTTGTCTACGTACTTGATGTTATGTCATGCACAAGTGGGAGAAATCTTAATTGTGTGCAAGGTACAACACATGACAATATGATTAATAGTTTTCTCTTGACCGCAGGGTAAGAGACTAAGATTCTACTATGACTTATACACGTAAAATGTATTTTTCCCTATTTAGAACTTATGTCAAGATAAGAATAAAGACTACTTCAACTAAAAGGTTTATGTTATCTTGGACATGTCAAATATAATGGAGTAGTCAATTAACTTGAAATTACTATTGAAGCCAAATGTTGGTGTTCATAATTATTTTAATTAAACATGTTTATGTCTCTTGTAAAGCCACAAACATGAATTATTTTAATTGTTGCAAGACTTATAATATAAAGTAAAATATTAGATTGTTATGTCTTTTTGTTAAGACATGTACATGGAGTTCTTGAGTTGATCAAGACTTATAACAAATAGTAAGATAATAAATGTTTATGTCTTCTTGGTAAATAAGTAAGTCAAAGAGTATAAGTTCATCTAACATATTGTCAGGTTGTCTCACAATAACAATTCTCATGGAATACCACAATTTTATGGTTTGTCCAATGAGGAAAATCAAACTATATTAGTATCGTTTGATTCAAGATAACTTTAACTCATTTTCCTCCAAAAAGCTATCAAGGTTAGAAAATTGACTATGTCTTGTATATACTTAATAAGACTCCAACCTAGAAGGTTAATAAGAAACCATCATGTTATGGAATGTGATTACTCACATTAAGTCTTAAAATTGAAGTTCTGAATTTGTTAAACATCTTATGAAGCATGTTATTAACAAACTAGAGTCAGTAACTGTCAATTTATTTGGTGATTTCTCAAAAGAGAACAATTTATTGTTACTATACATGCTAAGTATTTATAGATTAGTCTCTACTTACAAAAAGCAAGTGGGAGTATTTTTAAATATAGAAGAAATACAATAACAAAATACATAACCTTCTAAACACACAAGTGAATTTCATATTAGGCTAAACATGTAAATGTTAAACCTTAGAATGATGAAATACTGCTCATAGATTTGAAAGGATACCTCAAACACTTTATTGATATATTTTATATCAATCTTTGAGGAATATGAGTCACGGGATCATGGTGAGCTGTTAACCATAAAGATGCGTTGTCGAATCTTGAATTTGGTAAATTACTCATACTATGAATGTTAAGATGTTTTCCATAAAGATAAGAAATTTGGAACTTGATTGATCTTAAACAAAAAAGTTAGGCTGTGGAAGAAATGTGAGTTTCTTCAACAAGAATAAAACCTAAGTTGTTTGATTCATGTGTTGAGCTCATAAGGACAATATTGTACACATATTTAATGCATGACATGTGACACGATTATTAATCATACTCAAGAAATTAACTGTGATTGAATATTCTTTTATACGCACATTAAATACATAAAGATGATTAATTGTCATACTTGTTTTCATTAGTATGAAATATGACAATGGAATATCAAACTCTTTCTTGAAGATTATCTTTGCGAGGACGATGAGTAATCAAAATAGTTTTATGAATTCATATAATCATTAGAAGTATAAAAGTGCAAGAATCCGTGTATTGATCAATGCATACATCTCGGAGATGAATCTTATGTTTAATTATTAAATCCATGTTTTTTATTTTATTTAAAAATAAGATAACTACTGAGTATTCCTAAAAGCTAGTGGGAGTATTTATATTTATTTTCCTTAAATCATATATGTTTTATAACATATGGGTAGTAACATTCCATCTAAGCTAGATGTCAATCCTTAGCAATAAATAAAACTTTACATAAGAGATTTAGGAAATATAACATACAACCTTGAAATATATATTTATTGTTATAAACATATCACGGTAAATAAGTGCGAAACAACATGACATACCATTTAGCAAGTCTCAATAGATACATGTATTTTGATAAGATAGAACATGAATGAAACCTTAAGCCTAACTATAGGATTCATTATATACGTCATATTGTGTTGAGAAATAGTTGTATCATGCATGAGTGCAATATGATTTGTCAATATTGGTATCTAATTGAAAGTTATTAGATAACTATTGAAATAAATATTCTAATGAAATTTATTTGGATTTAGAAATTCATTCTGGTGAGCTTAGAGTCATTCCCAATAATGAAGATTCTATAGATGTACAATGTGGCAATTGTTGCAGTTCTCATTTTCAAAAACCTTGGAGTTTAAGAAGGCACTAAAATTACCAAAGGAATGTTCATAGTTGATGCAAAATTTTGCAAAACCACTAAGTTTTACAATGCTCTTTGGCAATGTACCTAACCGTTGTAGTGTAGTATAGGTAAAACACGGGGGATTGATCATTTTTTAGGGGAATAGTGTTGTGAAGGTCGAAGTGTATGGCGAATTAGGTCTAGAGGTGTAGGATGATTCTTTTTGTATTTTTATAATTTTTTTATGAAAGCAAGTAAAATCTCGGGGCTTGAAGAGTGGGTTTTTTATATTACTTAATTAAATTAAATAAAGCTAAATTAAACTAATTGCAAGAAAAGTAAATTGGTGAACTCGTATGATGGGAAAAACATGTTTACTTATAATTATCTTTACTCCATAGTTGTCTCTTATTAATTAGTCGAATTGTCACGTCCTTACGTAATTGGCGCATTGTATTCGGTATTATCGTAGGGTGGTGCAAAATTTCTAACTCTATGAATGTATAAGTCTCCTTTAAGAAACCCTAGATCTACAAGTGACAATTAAGTCATCTCTAGAATCTCCTAAGATCTACAAGCCGCAATTCACTTAATAAATACAACAAATAAAAACCATCGGTGAACTCTAGGGTATAATGCATTAAGTCGGATTTACAAGCTAACACATATAAGATTATAGCCGCTTTTCCTACTCCTAACGCGAGACAACCAATTAAAAAGAGCGACAATTAATAATTAAAATAACTAGGTTGCATTAAATCCAAGCAAACACTAATTAATTTAGCCTAACATATTAAAGTGAAGAAAAGAAAATCATATAATCAAACAACACATAGACATATTGAATGATTAAAGAGGGATTACTTAACTTCAATAAAACATGAGCAAAAATGGCTGTAAAAGCCTTACAAAAGCTGTGAAATTAGGGTTTCGCCTCTTCAAAGTTTTACATCAATAAAAGAAAACATGTGAAATATATATAGATTTACAAGTGTGAAAATGTGATGGTTGTGACGCCCGTCACCGCCGTCATTAGGGTTTCTTCATTTGCATCACCGTCATTGTGACGACGTTGCCTCATGTCTCCGACGCCGGGATGTCTGACGTCGTCGCTATTTAATAAGTCTGAGTCGTCTCGTGTAATTTTTACTTTGAATTTTGGTCTTCAAATACAAGTGATGCCGTCAGGTTCTAAACTTGCTCAAATATTTTTAGCCGTCACATGTAAAATTTTCATCAAATCATCACGTTCAAATGAAAGTGACGGCGTTAAGTTGAGGTTGTGATGCCGTCTGGATCCGTTTTCCAGACTTTTTCGTGGGTTGGTCGTTTTCTTCGTTTTCTTGTCCAAATTAGCTAAACGTCTTGGTTTCCAGCTTTTACGTCCCAAGTACCTAAAATATGAAAAGGAACGATTTAAGGCACTGATCACAAATGTACGAGTTTAGAGCTTAAATGACCCCCTAAAAACGCACGTTTTAAATCCTTATCATAGTTTACGAATCTTTAAGAGAACATATGGTTGTTTGAATACAATGATGCTAGTTTAATTAAGATGACACTCAATACTAATCATGGTAGGATTTCATCTTTGATGATGGCCATGTGAACTAGATGCTCTCGGCTGAAAGCATAGTTGCATTATACATTAAAGAATAAGAATGTGTTGCCCCTTTAGAAGCTGGTAAAAGATGTTTGGTTCTAGTAGGTGTTTGATGATGTCACACACCTTACGAAATGTAGTGTGTCAATATCGAGATATTTGTATGCACATGTACGCACGGTCATCATATATGTTCCAGGACTTTACTAATCGAATTTTGAAATAAGTATTATCAAAATTCCAAAAGATCAAAACCTAGTTGAGTTTAATGAAATTTATGCCTTGTTAGCAAGTACGATCATCGTATCTTGAGATGTGATTCTTCAACTAGGATCATCATGTATTGATTTAGTTAGTATTTGGATAAGGGATGTTAAACAATTATTATTTGTATAATGAATCAAAGTATCTGGTATGATTATTTTCATTTAATGATAAGTTATATCTTATATTTGCATGTTTAGATTCATGAATAATTTATCTTATTCTAAATTTGTCCATTTTCGATCAACGATATAGAGTATTGTTGAATTAAGACAAATCGAGTGATTGGTTATATTATTTGAATATTTAAGGTTGTGTCCCGCCTAACTCACATGATATTCAAAGTTTGCATCTAGGACTACCCCAACTAACAAGACTTTCACTTTATGGATCTTTGTCATCAAGTGAATCTTGTAAGTCATTTATTTACTTATCCTTAGACTTGAGATGTAAGCACGTCATGCGTGTGTGGATCCCATTTCTTAAATATAGTTTAACGCTATTTCGTAAGTGGTAGTTATAGTGGTAAAGCACATGAATGACACATGCATTCAATAAAGAATTTGTCCCTTCGATTATATTTTGAAGAATGATGCAATTGGGCCCTCGTGGGTTGATCGATGTTTGTGTGGCCACCCAAAAGGAGATCCGGATATATCCGATGAATTTGGTAATCTTGATCAATCGTTGAAACGAGAAACATAAGCGTTAACTTATGGAATTAATTAGATCCATATCCATATTTAACATGGTATCGAAAACAAAGGGATAGTAAATGTTTAAATTATTTAACTGAGACTTTACAAAACAACACTCGGGTATTTCTTGGAGTATTGGCGTGTTGATAAATGTTCACCAATGTTATTACATTATTTGAGACATATTCAAGTGGTAGCTGTTGGGATATGCCCATATCACAAATAATGTATGCCTGAAAATTACTTGAGCTTATAGGGTCACATGCGTTAACACAATCATACAATTATAAGTAGTTAATACATTAATGTATTTTATTAATTATTATTTCATGAAAAACACTTAGCGGACGTTAACTAACTTAGTTACTTAACGACATTTAACTAATCGTCGTTAGATGACAAGTATAAGGACTCGGTTGTAAAGTCAAGATAAGAAAAGTTCTAGACCCCCCTTTTCTTTTTATAGGTCGGCCAAATAGGAGTCCCAAAGGGAATGGGATTGCTTCGCTTGCACTCCAAGTTTTCCATGCCTATATAATGAATCCTTTATTCATTATTTTGCATCCCTTGAAAACCTAAGCAATCAAATCTTCTCTTCTCCTCCTCTCTTCAAACCGATCGAACACCACCCCGTCAAGGGCTTGGGTTTTCGATTTTGGTTTTGAACAAAAGTGTTTTGATTGTTTTCGTGATCCAAGTACTAGCATACTAATTATATTGCTTAACTACGCAGTAGTGTGTGAAACCATAGAGGATTCAAATCTTTGAATCTAGTTTGGTTTGTTTTTGAGTCGATTCACTATAAGTTAATTAATATGCACTATTTGATCTTGTTTTTCGTTGCGTACTCGTATTATTATATGTTTATATTATATGTTAATATGTTTAAACTTCAACAAAGGTTACCTCATTTACTCTCTTGAACCTCCTTTTTTTAGTTTCTAGCTTAAAATATGGGTATTTAGTGTTTCAACCACTGATTATTATTTTTTTAACTTTTCCAGGTATGAATACGTACATGTACGCTCAAATGACTATTTCATATTATTACCGTTAAGGATCTAGCGGCCGGAAAATATAGATATGGAGGCAAGGAGATCTTGAGGGCACCAACAAAAAGTGATACAATTTTGAGTGAGACTTTGTATTTTCTTTACATATTTTGTTGAAATTTTGGTATAGTTGAGTTCCTGTAATTTTTGAATGACACGAATATATTCTTTTGTCTAGGTAAAAGCCTCCAACCGGTTGGATAGCTAGAAAACAAAAAAATATTATATTATATTAGAATTGAACAAAAGGAAGAAAACTTGATTGCCGATTCAGTCGTTAGGTGATTTACCAATCTAGCATCCAACCTTAACATGTGACACTTGTCTATTGGTAGTTCCAAATTTCTTTTATCCAACCTTTTATATTGTATTTTGCTTGTATATATTGTATTTTGGCATGTATTATTAATAAAAATTATAAAAAAATATATCAAAATTTATAGTTTTTTAAGTCTTTATCTAAAATGCCACATGTCACAATATAAATGGGCAAATATATTTTCTTCTAGTTTCTTATTGGTTGTCCATATTTTGATAAACTAATAGATAATTTACATTAATTTTAGTTTTATAAATAATAATTATATCAATAATTTTAGTTTTCAATTCTCTATAAATATAGTCCGATATCAACATATTTTCATGTACCTTCTCAATTCTCATTTCGGTTTCTTAACTTTTTTATCTCTAGTTCATTTCCTATGGATCCTAATTATCTAAATTATTTCTCAAACACCCAAGATTATGGAGAATATCAAAGTCTTCTAAACTCTCAGTCTCCAAATCTAAATCAAATTCCTAGTATACCCAATCATGAAACTTCACAAAGTATTTCTAGAAATTTGTTTCAAGATTCTCAAAAACCAAGCAGAAGTACCGAAAAAATTGCAAAATGGGAAACCAAAGAAGATATAGCTCTAATGGCAGCATGGTGTCATGTTAGTAGTGATCCAACCCGTGGAAACAATCAAAGAAAAAGTTCGATGTGGGCAAGAATTTGTCAAATGTATGGGCAGACGAGAGTTGAAAACCCAAAAGATATCGGCCCTCGGAATGAAAATCAAATTAAAGGTCGTTTTAAATGACTTAGTGAAAATGGAAGCAAGTAGGTCGCTGCTTATAAGGCAGCGTATAGCAGAAAAACGAGTGGAATGAATTTGAAAGATGTCGAACTTGATGCGCATACAATTTTTGAGGCGGATGGTAGTAAGTTTTAGACTTGATTGTATTTAACGAAGTTATGTGTAAACATCCCAGTGGATGTTAAACATAGATCGCGACAATACACGTTCACATCCTATAGATGAAGAACCTAATGAAAAAGTGGCGAAGATTTAAAAGATCGAGAACTATTAAAGAAGGAGAGTATGTTGTTCACTCCAACCAAGAAACACCAAATAGTGGTGGTTCAACTATTCAACGATCTATTGGTAGAGACGCTACTAAAAAGAAAGGAAAAGGTAAGGCATCACAATCTTCTACATTCCCTAATAACGAATGTGTTAAAGAATCATGCAATGAGGATCACTAGGAAAGTGAAATCAAGTAATGAATAAGAGGCTCGAGGTAGATAAGAAAAGAGAAGAAGAGATAAAACAGGAAGAAAGGAGCTTAAAGCGGGAAGAAAGAGAACTCAAAAAAGAAAGAAAGACTAAAAGATGTATCTTTCACATCCGAATGCTTTCTTCGGCAAGAGATCATTTGTCACCGAAGAAGACATGAAGCGTAATCTGTATGAAATGTTGTATGGAAAGTGATATTTTGAATTATGTTTGTATCAGTATGAATGTTATCAATAATGAAAATAAAATCTTATCATGACATGTGGCAACGTCTAATTCGATAATAGAGATTACAGAAAATCTTTTATGCGATTACAATTAAATCTTATCTTGCCACGCGGCAACGTCTAATTCGATCATAGAGATTACAAATAAACTTATCAATAATCAAAACAAAATCTTATCATGACATGTGGCAACGTCTAATTTGATCACTGTGATTACAAGATATTTTTTCCTTCTATAAAAAGAAAGATAATTTATCAAAGTCGAATAGCAAGTTTTACACATTCAACTTATATTTTCTAATTCAATTTCTCAAAAGAAATATGTCATCTGATTCTGAAGACTTATCATCCGATTCTGATTCAAGTTCGATCTCATCCAACTCAATCGAGTATCATGAATGGGAATCACGTGTTGTTCAATATAATCAACGCACTGATCGCATCCTTGAAGATGTTATTATCAACTATCCTAATTTGTTCATACAAGACCAACCTTCGAGCAAGACGAGTGTATCATGATAGGAAACGCGAGCTAGGTGAGGCACGCTTAATGGCGACTATTTTGTGGACAACCCAACCTTTGATGAAGTTATATTTCGACGCCGCTTCGCATGCGTAAACACTTATTTTTACGTATTGTTGATGTTGTTACTGCTAATGATCGAAATTTTCGACAAAGACCTGATGCCACGGGTAGACCAAGTCTTTCATCATTGCATAAATGTCCAGGAGCTATGCGGGTGTTGGCTTATGGGATATCATTTGATGCCGTAGATGAATACTTGAGGATGAGTGAAGCTGTGACAAGAAAGTCTCTCATGTTGTTTGTACAAGGTGTCATTTCTTGCTTTGGTGATGAGTACCTACGAAGGCCAAATGAAGATGATTTAGTGAGGCTACTCTATGTCGGGGAACAACGTGGGTTCCCAGGTATGATAGGTAGCATTGACTGTATACATTGGGAGTGGAAAAATTATCCTACAGGATGGGTTGGACAATACGCAGGAAGAAGTGGAAAGCCAACCATCATCCTGGAAGCTGTTGCATCATATGACTTATGGATATGGCATGCTTTCTTTGGAACACCAGGTTCGTGCAATGATATTAATGTTCTTCATCGATCTCCTGTTTTTAGTGATGTGTTAGAAGGTCGAGCACCAAAAGTGAGTTATGTTGTGAATGGTAAGCAAAAAAATATGGCATATTATCTTACTGATGGCATATATCCTTCATGGGCTGCATTTGTCAAATCTATAACTTCTCCACAAATTAGAAAGCATAGGTTGTTCGCTCAACATCAAGAGGCCGTTCGAAAAGATGTGGAACGGGCATTTGGAGTTCTACAAGCTCTTTTCGCATTCCTTCGACGTCCATGTCTTATTTGGGACTACGAACAAATGGGACAAATTATGAATGCTTGCATTATTATGCACAACATGATAGTTGAAGATGAACGAGAAACTTACCAAAATTTTGATCCATCCGAATTTTTGAACGACGCGCATACAAATGGTAATGATGTTGTTGAGTACTCACTTGAACAATCATGGATTTGAGAAGTTATATGAAAATGTACAACAATCACAAGAATGAGAAGCTCATTCATCTCTAAAGAATGACTTGATTGAGCATATATGGCAAAAATTTGGCGATGATAATTAATTATGTCATTTGTATCTCTAAAATTTGTAACTTTTAATTTCTTCATGTTTTGTAATTTTATTTTTCTAATGAAAAACGTATTTTATTTCAATTAAAATCCGTACGAGCGAGATTTATTCAAATTCAAATATTTTATTAAATATATAGAAATAATATTATATGTTAGGTTGGGTTGTTGATAAATGATAAAAAAATATAGATTGGTTGTATGTATTGGTTGTGTGGGTGGAGGAAAGAGAAAATATTATTTTATTAAAAGATTGAGTTGTGATGGATTGTGAATAAAGATAGTCTTAGGGTTTTGAATATATATTGTCAACGTTTTTTTAGGTAACCTCCATATCACTCTTTCTCACATGCTTTCAAGATGGTAGCATTCTCTCGTACTTGTACTTCACTACTTATGCATGTGTATCTTTTCTCTTCGTACTTGCTTTAATGATAAGTATGAGTTTCCCTTAAAGGCTTAGTCTTTAATTTTGATATTGTACTTTACTAATATTTAGCTTGGTGCAGGTGATGACTCACATTGGAAGTTGGCTTAGTCTTTAATTTTGATATTGTAGTCTTTAATTTAGGGCATGTTTGGTATGCGTGTATGGAATGGTAGTATGGGTGTGAGAATGATCAAATGTGTTTCATTGATGATATGGATGAAAACCCTTCAAACAAGGTATCTAGATAGGTATTATTTTTGTGGTTTGAGGATACCCATGTTTTTATCACAAAATAAAAAAAAAAAATGTATGACCCACCACTATCTCTCAATTATACTTTTAGTCCCGTTTGGTATATAGGTGGGATTAGATTTGGATTAGATTTGGATTAGTGATTTAAATTTGGGTTTTGGATTGAAAAAATAAAAGTTGTTTGTTTTATATATTGAGATATAAATTATGGTTGAAATCTATTATTATTTTAGTATTAAAATAAATACAAATTATGGATAGGCCTATTAAAAAATATATAAATTAAATTTTGTGAGGTAAATACATATGTGAAAGCGACATTTGCACATAGAAAATTAAAATTAATAGGAGAGAGAATATTGTCATGTTAGGTTGTCGAAATCAAAGCCAAAAGGAAGTTTATCCGATGGGGTTTTGTACATCCCTTTTTTCAGACTCGTCCCAGTTTCAAATCTCACAGGCATAAACCAAACGAATGATTTTACTTTAATCCTTAATCCAGTGACCAAAACCCTTAAAGCAAACAGCCCCTTAATTATTTTTTTATGTGAAGTCATTCAATTCCAAATATATCCTCAAACCATATCCATAGTGATTCATTTAAGCAAACCAAACGGGCCCTTTACATAATTCCCGAATATTTGTTCTAGAAACTTTGTGACGCACTTGTTTCTATCTACCTATATTATAAAAGAGAGTTGCTAATTTACTGTTGATGCCTTAGGATATGCCAAATCAGCACCAAACAGTTTGCAACTGTTCTTTGCTCTACGCATCATTTGCAGCTCTTTATATGGCCATTCCTTATACCACTTCTATAAAAGAAAACATGACATACCTCATCTCTTCTTCAATCATCTCTCACTTTCTCGATCTACATATTTCTCTCTAATTTCCAGAAACAACAATTGTGTCTTCTTTTCTTCATGAGATTACTATTAAGTTACTTTGGAGGGTCTCACAGGTATGCATGTTTCTTTATTTGTATCAACCATTTGTTACGCATGTCAATTCTTTTGTTTGTTAATGATGGTGGAGTAAGGTTTAATTGAGTATATATACTGATATTGTGTAAAAATGACTGATTAGGTGATAACAGATGAAGAAGATGATGATGAAGTTTATGTTAACTTTCAAAAATCCAAATCCAAAGGCTGGAATGAAGAATAAAATCTCGGACTAACTGTTCAAATGATATATGTTGTGATTTCTATCAGAATCTTTGGTGCTATACATTTGTAGCCTTATCTTCTAGCTAGGCAACCGTTTGCAAGTTTGGCATTATGGCTCTCAAGTTATACTAGATTAGTTATATGGGATAACATGTGTTTTTTTCTTGTACAAGTTCCCTTCATAGAGGTAATCAATAACTAACTCAGATGTCTCGTGGTTTATACGTGTAAATATATATATCCAGTTATCCACTCTGTCATTGCTTTGATGTTGAAAGTGACCATAAGGCAAGTGTCAAGTGGTACCGGATTTATTTTTATGCTTGAGAATGGGATATTTGCAGCAGCACTCTTACTTCATGATATGGCAATGACATTCTTAATCACGATAGATGAGTTTCTTTATACACATATCCTCAAGATTTATGTTATTAGAGAGTTATAAAACTTCACACCCCATTGGCTTGAACAAGTGTATTAAGAAACTCTCCTATTGTGTAGCTTGATTGTGTAAAGAGATTTGCATGAGGTTTATATATTAAGTTTATTAGTGTTAAGTGTAAAACACATTTACCATCGATTATGGCAATACATGTGTAAGTAATTACTAAAAAGATAGATCTTTTGGATCGGTTTCTCATATGATCATTGATAAGTGTGAATGGATTTGAAAGTCTTGGCTCTTAAAAATTTTACTTCAATATGATTGATTATTAAACAAATAAAAAAAGAAAAAGAAAAAAAATAATAAATAAATAAATAAATAAAAACCATGTCAGTACAATATTGAAAGTGATTCTTTCTTATAATGTACGTGATTTGATTTATAGCCACATTTTAGTTCAGGTACAAGTATGGCCGAATAGAGAAAATATGGCATGATATTAAAGATCGAGTATGGACATTGATGTAAGAAAGTTGATATAACCAAAATTTACCATCCAATCAACCAATAATAGCCACTCATTTTTATTATGATAAACTTCACCATTTTTAAAATTAAATATCTTATAAACCGTTAATCGTTACGCGATAAAATTATATTATCGTGACGAATTAAATTATCTTTCTATGATACGCACTACTATATATTTTATCAATTTTTTTTTCAAAATTTGGTCATCAAAATCATATATGATTTGTGAAAATCATATATGATTCGATTTTCTGAATCACATATGATTTTGAGAATCATATATGATCAGAAAATCATATATGATTCAGAATATCGAATCATACGTGATTTTTAAAATCATATATGATTCGTAAAATCATATATGATTTTTCTGGACGAATTTTTGAAAAAAATGTTCATTTAAAATATGTAAAAGTCGCATATATCATAAAGATAATTTAATTCTCGCCACGATTGCCTGTTTTTATATTTCAAGATTTACCGTCAGGAAGATACGCTTGTTTTAAAAAGGTGGAAAACGATTAGATTAATTTAGATAAAAACGGCTAAGCATGACGGCTGGTTCTTTTTCACGACAATATGTAGCTTTATATTGATCTCAACTCCATGATGTGTATGTCAGCATGTGTTGGGACAAAAATCATATGGATTTGATTTTGCGTGTGTGGATATCTTTGAAGTCAATCAAAAAGTAATATTTGACTTTCTTCTAGAAAGATAATACTGTAAGTGATTGAGGTATAGTTGTTAGGCCATAGTTCAATACTCCTACCTTTAATGTATATATATGGATTAGCATTTATATTTGAGGCTTGGATTCTTTCATGAGCCAAAAAGATGAACATGCGTATGGTTCCATTCTAAAGAACATAGACGCATACTTACACGTATATGTGTGGTTTTAGGTGTTTTGATGGTAAAACTTGAATATAAGAAGTTTGAGATGAATATTGATATGATAGAAAATGGTGGCATGGAGCTTTGAAGTTCGATGATGAAAATCAAAAGATAAAAGGATTCTTGAAGAATACTAATTTGGTGATGGACTAATAAATATTAAGGAATGTGTAACTAAATTTTCATCGAATTTTTGACAAATTAACAACTATACGTAGTCAGTTGCTATCACAATTTTTCTTCCCATTCTTTAACCTTTTAGTACCCGAGGAAAATAACAAATGAAAATTTAATTAATGTGTATTCAAGCCTTTTTTTTTTTTTTTTTTTTGAACATGTATTCAAGCCTACATATACATATTCTATGTTTTGATTGTTGTTGCATTATCTTATTGTAGAGACAATGTGTGCATGCAATTATGTGATGGGTCCATTATGTATTTTAGAAGAGAAACATAGAGGTAAAAACGGAAAGGATATCGAGTAAACTTCAAAGAACGCTATGGGGGGAAAATATGCGAGGATGTGTTTGTTAAAAGTAGCAGTTAACAATAACAGTCAGCAGTAGTTGTGAACTGTGAGCAGTAGCCATAACTTATCGCTCATTGCTCACCGCTTCTTAAAGAAATATTGAAAAATTAACCTTTCTAAAAATTACTGAAAATTCATCGTCTTTTTGCCAAACGACTACTAAAATTTAAAATACTCATTACTTACCGCTCACCGCCTTAAGAAGCTTCACACCGTTTCGCGCCAAATATACATTAATTAAAGTAAGGTGGTAGGAGATAATGTGAGGATGTGATCTGATTGAAATTTGAGGCTTTTTTCACTGTTATAGAAATAATATCTATGGAAAAGACATGTTTTACAAAGATTGAAAAATGACATATATACTTCACATGTTAAAATTGATATGTATAGTCTAATTTGTGATGGCTGAGATGAGTAAGGATGAGGCTATATGGTAGGTAGCTATATTTTACTTTTTGTAAATTAGGATGATATTAAAAATTATTAGCACAAGGTTTAAGGTAAAGTATCACTACTTAAGTTGTTGAAATGTTAATGAAATAAGTTTTTATGGTTATTTTATTTACAACTGAAATCATAAATGTTTATAGATTTAATTTTTCCCAATGGATAATGAGAGAACTTATTCAAGTTTTTTTTTAAAACTAGAATTATAGTCATATCTTATGTTATAAGGTTGGTTCCAATAGAGACAATCGAGTTTGGCGATCGATCACCAATCGATCGCCCTTTTATGAGTATTGTCGATCGCCCAAAAAAGGCCCAACTTGATCCCTCGACTACGATCGACAATCGTGTGATTGTTTCAGATGTTTAATTAATATAAAGCGATTTTGTGATATATTCAGAACAGAGGCCGCCTTTACCAAGATCTAATCGCCCAAGATCACTTGGAGAGAAAGGCGACGTGGCGGTGAAATGAAGATTGAATCCCTTACCGAACCAAATTTAAATGAATGTGTACTATTTGCTACGAGTTGCTTATTTACATGGATAAAATTAGATAAGTCAAACTCTCACTTGTGAAAAATTGAAATTCCTTAGGTGGGTGGGTGGAAGGGGTATGGCTAGATACCGTAGTGCATTGTGCAAAAAAATTCCGCTAACTTTTTGTTTTTCTTATTTCATAATCGTTTAGTTTAACTTCTTATTTTTAGATCTATTCTATAGTCACTCAGGTAATAAAAACATCATTTGCTCAAACTTTGTTCAAAAACAAACTTGAACCTATCTCAAACTACGCTTTTCTTAAACAATTAAAATGGCGCGAGAGATAGAAATGTAAACTATCCAGCGGGTAGCTAAGACTACCAAATACCTACCTAGTTATGTATATTATTCACTCCAGAACTCAATTATTGTAAAAAAAAATATTATTATTCCTCTATCCTTAAACTTATTATAGTTTTTTATACGAAGTAGTTGATACGCATATTTAGTGCATACTATTTATTTTTACACATTATTATCAATCAAAGAAACTTTTCTCAAGTTGATTCAACTATTTTACTTGATACACATGTTCTTATATATATTTTCCTCCTAAAAATAGATAAAATCTCTAGTGTATATTTGTTATAGACATCACATTTTTTTTCTTTTCAGATAACTGTCTTTTTTTCTTAATCATTATTAAATATATTTATTATGAACGCAACTAAAAAGGTTGTTAACTAAATTAAATGATTTGAAGATGCTAGTATATTAGCTATTTAATTGATAGAGAGAGGTACATTTTGTGAACATCCCTATTAAGAAAGTACAAAAGTTTGGACTCACTAATTAAGTGAAAAGAAAACACCTCTTAAATGAGCATTGTGGGCATCATTAGGAATATGAGTACTATCTTATCTCACTTATTTTTTACTAAGACATCATTTTTTCAGTTTTTTGTTCTAAGTATTTCTAACAATTCTAAGGTCATGTTTGGCAACAAGCATTTGGAAGCGTTTAGGAGCGACAAACGACAAATGATGCAGAAGATTATAGATGAAAATTGTTTGGAACGCCAACAAGCGTTAGAATATTGTCTTACCGCCCAATCTAAACGCTTGATTAAGATTCCACATGCTTTCAAGCGTTTAGTTTATGAAATTACATATATACCCTCATTTGTTTAATCATTTATTTTATTTTAATATGTATATGACCTTTTCATAAATTTACAATTTATAATTATCTCTACAACTACGTTACTAAACACATTTTTAAACAAACAACTACAACTTATCGCATCACATTACTACTTATCATACTACTACTATGTGTCGCCAAACATAGCCTAAAAGTTATATTCTATATAGGTGCATATTTCACATCATAACTTATAAGATACAAATATGTAAAATTGTTCATCGGATTAGAAGATATGATAAAGATTTTTGAAAAGATAAGTATGGCATTTTTTTATCTATCTATACTATATTATAACGCATATAAAAGAAAACTCATTCCAAGCCTAATTTCTAACCAAAAAATTAAGATAATGAGCTCCAATCATGAGATGATATGTATCACCTTAACAAACTTCCAGTTCTAACTCTTAACCACTAAAAAGTAAGATAAGGAGACTAATTATAAAGTGACGTATATACGCTACTCAACTAAAAATTTATCTTTATTTCCAAATTAAAATATCTTTTATCTATTTATTTTTTATAATCTAATTTCACCATATTTTCTAAAGTTTTATGCTCTTTAATTCAACATCCATTTTCGTATACTTTTATGAGTTTTTAGTTTTAATATTTTTAGTGGGTTTATTTTATTTTAATTCAAATTTTTATAACTTTAACCTTTATTTCAATCAATACAATCTTGATTCGTCAAAATCATATAATTTTGAGGGAGTGTTTGACGTGTAAGAGATTGCGGCAGATTTCTATATACGGAATAATGATGTCACGGAAAACTACTATACGGAATACAAACAAACACATACAACTAACACATATAACTATAATTTTGACCGCCACATACATGCAGATCCGACTAGTCATATCAAAGAGATTTGTCAATGTGGAATGGTAAAAGGGTTAGGTGAATGTTGGAAAAGTATGGTTTTAATTTTATTTAAAGATGTTGGAAACGTGTAGTATTCAAATTCAAATGAGACTCGATCGTCAATTCTTATAATTCAAAGCATAGGGGTATATTACATCTAGAAACACCATCAAAAATCTCCCTTCGCTCTATCTATATCTATATTTATACTACATTAAAAGGAAAAATGGTCAATATGGTCAATGTTGGAAAAGTGAAAAGTAGAAAAAATGAAATAGTGGAAATGGTCAATTAGTCAACTCCACAAATATGAATTAACGCCAGTATATCAAATCAAAGTGGAATATCAATTAGTCATTTGCATGGAAAGTTTTATTCTGTGCGTATATCATTTGCATGGAAAGTGAATATCAATTAGTCAACTTTTCTAATTAGTATTATTTGCATGAAAAGTGGAATATCATTTGCCAGCCTTTATCCCATTCATATTATTTTGCATGGAAAGTGGAATATCAATGTATTATTTTGCATTGTAAGTTTGCATGGTAAGTATTAAAACTTGATTCCAATGTATTTTCAATTTTCAAATTTGCTACACCATTCATTGTTTCATTGGAAGGAAAAATTAATTTAAACATTTCGTTACCATACCTATATAAACAACCCCCAACACAAGTTTTTATTTCACAACAAGAAGTAAAGGAAAAATAAATTCCAACTCATAATTTTTCTAAACAATAAAACGTATATCATTTCCATAGATAAACACCAACTCATAATTTTTCTTTCATCTCTATCTAAACAATAAAACGCTGCCATCACCATTATTGCCGCCGTATACCGTCACCATTATTGCTGCCGTATACTGAGATCGCCACAATTTCTCTGTTGTAGATTGTTTCAGTTGGCTAGGTTGTTTAGTTTGATGGTTATGTTAAAGAAATTGTGGTTGCTTATATGTATTGGTTGAGTGGTTTTGATGTGATTGCCGGTGGTTACGGGTCTTGATTTTATTTTATTTGATGGTTTCGGGTTTTGGAGAAATTTGTTGGTTTTGTCATGTGTTTGTTTCGATAGCCATAAGATTCAGTTATTTGTGTATGAGATTGTAGGTGGTTATTCGGATATCCGATGTGTTTCGAAGGCCATTTCTTGCTTTGACTTTGTTCTTTGATATGTATATTTATGTTTTTGATATCCGGATTTTGCCCGATGCGTCTTTGTTGGATATGTTCATTTGTTCTTATGGTTCTTTTGTTATATCTGCCAATGACATTAATTGAGGCAAATTATATGTTGGATATGTGTTTTGGTTAAGAGACGCAAAGTAGTTTTCGTTTGTTTTTGTTATATGTTGGTTGCCGGATATGTTTTATTTTCCTGTGATGATTTTTCAAGTTTATGGTTTGGTTGGGCTAAATGGAATGATGGTTGAGTGCGAGGTTGACTCGGCTTAGCAACCTCTATTACTGCAGCCAAGGCATGAGTTAATCTGAGCAAAATGTGTTTGTAGATTCAAAATCTTTGGTTTAAGTCTTTGAGATTTGTTTTTTTTCATTTTTATTTGGTTATGAGAATAGTTTTATGAATTAATTTTGCTTTTGAATTTAAGTAAATTCAAAGTTTTGGTTGTGTTGGTGTCCGCTTGCAATGTGTGTGTCGCAAAACAAAACCCGAACTTGATATAGATACTGAGTGAGTGAGAGTTGTTTATTTGTGTTGGTGTCCGCTTGCAATGTGTTGTTTGTTTGTTTATAGCTTCATTCCCTTTCCAATCTTGCTTCAAATCGTAATCTATTTTCAACCCGAACTTGATATAGTGAAACTAGGATGAGGTTATTATCATCTCAAGTGATGATGATGAAGACGAAATTCCAACACCAACATTTCAAACTAGTTGTCTTTCACTTTGGCATAATTCTTTTCATCTATTTAAAAGCACTAACAAAATGCTAGAGACGGTATTACGGTGAGTGACAACAAGCCGTGATTGGCTTGCAAGACCACTCGATATAATTGACCATAAATTTTATACTATCCAAACTTTAAGTAAAAAAAAATAGCTAAAAATCATTGCTAATATTCACGCTTATTACTTCACTAGACGAGTACCCGCGCCTAGCGACAGACAATTACGATATGCGATATTGTGGTAAGTGTTTCGTATAACGTTCAAAATAGAACGTGAAAAGATCAAAATGTAATTGAAAACGGTTGTAACATGTGACAATTCAACTCTAGTAAAAATTCTTAAGTTGTATCAAACGACATATAAAAATATTTAGTAAGAATGAAAAAGAAAATATTACATCAATTATGAGATACTAACTAACAATACATCGCTACTCGTCACATAAACTTCTTGGTAGATGACATTTGAGGTGTAGACTCCTTCTGACCGGACTCTTTAACCGGCTTCACTAATACCTTTGTAGTTCTATGTGATATCCCTTTAGACAAAGCAACATAAAGCTCGCCACACGAAAAAGCAAAGTCGGGTAAATAGACACCCACATTTGAAATTGTTTGACCACGAGCTTTATTAATAGCCATCGCATCGTGACATCTTGATTTTGTTGCAATTTAGTCATGCATTACTCCATTACCGTGAGATTTGTTGCAATTTAGTCATGCATTACTCCATTACCGTGAGATTTGTTGCAATTTAGTCATGCATTACTCAATTGATATACATTGCATGAGACTATCACTTTCATTTGTTTCATCATAGCTTGTTAAGGAAAAGATTTACTCAATAAAAGGTATAATATTAAACAAAATGACCGCCTTATTAATTGTACTTTTGAGTGAGAGTGTTTTAATGATTTCATTAATTATGGCATTAATATACAAGAATGTTAAGTTAGATGATTTATGCATTATTGCATTATACCTAATGGTATATTAATTGTACTTTTGGTTACAAGTTTAGTGGATTACTTTTATTAGAAATGTTTTTGTCTTAAAATTTTAAAACTTCTATATTTAGAATGTCCTAAACATTTTATATAATAATATAGATATAGATATAGATATTTAGCTTAAAACTCTTAAAATAAAAAGTGTATAATTACCGTTATGCCCTTAAATGTAAATTACAATTATAGCTTAATCTTGATCGATATTCGGGGAACCTCAAAATAACTCGTTAATATTACCAACTTTTTTTTTTCTATATTCATTTTATGTTGTTTCTAAAACAATAATTCAACAACTTTTTGAATTTTTGAATGTTGTTTCAAAGAAAAGAGGAACTTTGTTTTTATTGAATGAAAATATTATTACTCTCTAAAATAGAAGACATAATTGTTTTGATTATTTCACGTTGTGACGCATAAACGCTATATGAAATACTCAAATCACAATATGACAACTAAACTATTTGCCGCTATAAATTTCGTTGATATACATACGTATTGGCTTAGTTAAAACTATTACTAAAGATATGCCTATCATTAACACGACTATAAAGACTCTAAACTATATAATTTGTGAATTGAAGTTATTAGTTCTCAAATCATATAATTAATCCCATTTTTTCTTCCCTTTTTTTTGAGCTAAAATTGGAAGCATAATACTACCCACACAAATTGTGGATCAATACAAATACAATTAGTTGTTTAGAAATTGTATAACAATGTATACGTACATAGATGAACATATACAACTCGCACTAAGTATTATGATTAAATGAGAAAAAAAAAGTTAGAATGGATTAATAACTATAACTACACATTTGAGATGCATTAATTTGAATTAAATGTATAAAAATTATTTTTAACTCAAAATTATATGCATATACATATTAAAATAGATGTATTTTATCGAGTTAGGTAAATCCCATGATTTTTCGTCCTTCAGACATCAAATATGTTGTTAAACACTTTACATCGCTTTCACTTTAAAATCACCTATTGCCTCACCTCCAATAACGACATATTCTTTTATTTTTTTCTTTAAAAAGAAGTTAGGCCACCTGTTGGTCTTTATATTGCTTTATGTGTTATTGCTCATATATTAAGTTAAATAGCTACAATAATATAATGAGAATAGTTGTATGGTTTAATATTAAGAGTGATTGATCATATGAGTTTTAATTTGTTGCCTTTGAGACTATGCTACTTTAAAAAAATATATACACAACCACATAGAGATAAACGATATTGTATCTAATGTCATCAATAACCCGTTAACAAATTAAGCTTCCGACAATACATTCTTGCGATGAATATACACTGCATGTTATGATATGTCACATGTAAATTTTGATCGAATGATTACATCATTCTACTTTGCTAGTATCACTAACTTTTGATCTCATCAATCATGTGGAAATTTGAACACTTGGTCATAGTTGCATCTTTATCGATATACAATCGTAGATGAGTCAACATGGGGTTTACATTTAAACATCTTTACCACTATATATATTCAATCAATCCTTATTGTTGTTTCATCCTCAACGAAGTCGTACCTACTAAATAGAATTGGAAAAGTAAAACAAAAATGGTAAATTATGTTCAAAGCCTGCAAAGAAAACATGCATTGAGAAAATTTTATATCTTCCACTAATCAATCTTTGTGTCTCGATAAAAACCCTAAATAATCAACAAAAAAACTAATGAACAATGAAATTGAAATCTACTAAACATGAAGGGCATACCTTACCTTATGTTAAGGAGCAAACTACACAAATATAACCAGATTAGTGAAACAAAGTAACAACAATTTAGTGACATGTAAAAAAAGTTACAAACCGAATACAACCCTCTATCATTTTTATAGTGAGAATATGAAACCTTCATGTGCAAGCTTGTAATTCAAATTGTTTTAAATGTTATTGACCATCTTTACCTAAAACGTCTTATCACATTAATGTGTTTGTATCACTTCTAAAATTAAATAGTAACACAAAGTCATAAACCTCTATCATTAAACATTCTCCTAAACCATTTGTTTAATGTTAGAAATTACAAAATTGATTTACTTGCCTTTCAATATTTTAAATGCCAGCCATTTTAATTTTCATAATTAAAATTCACTTTTTCCTTGTTTTAAATACATTGAAAACAAATTGAATA
This sequence comes from Chrysanthemum lavandulifolium, assembly GCA_022545495.1. NCBI lineage: Eukaryota > Viridiplantae > Streptophyta > Magnoliopsida > Asterales > Asteraceae > Chrysanthemum > Chrysanthemum lavandulifolium. The sequence continues at coordinate 66,734,947 of CM040246.1, forward strand.
CTTTCCATGTAAAGATACCATGCAAAAATTTCACTATTCCACTTTTTTCACTTTTCACTTTTTCAATATTGACCATGTTAACCATTTTTCTATTTAATGTAGTATAGATAGAGAGAATATCTTGCAATAAAAAAATCAAGTCTATGAAATAGATAACTTTGTATACTCGATTCTCTTTATTTTTAGTACATATATTACATGTATATCATTTCTTAAAATTTGAATTCTTGATAAGTTTGAAAACTTAAAATCTATTATAAGAGAGAGATTTGGTTAGCATATGTTTTGCTTATATATAAACATGGTAAGTATATGAGATTCAAAGCAATATGCATCATTCAAAGCATATAATTCTCCAGTCATGAAGGAATTTGTAATGTAGTTTTGGAAAGTATTTATAAATACGTGGTGAATAAGTCATGTATTTATGTTTTGTCAATTTTGATCGTAATTGTAGAAAATAATTCCTTAACTAATTTTCAATTTCATTAGTTGCTATAAGTTACCAATAAAGTCATTTAGGATTCCATTTATAGAAGTTTTAAAACTACCACGAGTTTTTGAATTCTTCAATTTGAAATTGTTAATTAAGTAAACTATTTATGAAAATTACAAACTTTTATTATTATTTTCGTTTATAAACCATCTTATTTTCATTCACTTTAAATAGTGTTAGTGTTTAATTAATGTTTTAAAAACAGGGTCTCTAATAGACTCGGTCGAGTCACTAGGTTATTTGTTCAACCGGTTGGACTACTGGGTCAACCCGGTCTTCAACAAAAATTAAATTTATATACTCCTCCGTCTCTATTTTATAAGTCCATTAAAAGTCAAAGTCTTTTTTCTTATAGTTTGACCGTAATTATCTTTTTTTGTTATATAATACTGATGAAAAGATACCA